>JBAFTB010000025.1:2714843-2725776 GCA_037177355.1 Melanotaenia trifasciata
CATGCAGGCAGGCCAGCCAGTAAGGAGTTGCAGTAGTCAATGCGTGACATGACCAGAGCCTGGACCAGGAGCTGGGCGGTGTGTTCAGTCAGGTAGTGTCTGATCCTCCTGATGTTGTAGAGAGCAAATCGACAAGACCGGGAAACCAAGGCAACATGGTCCTTAAAGGTCAGCTGGTTGTCCACCATGACACCAAGATTCCTGGTAGAAGACGTAGACACGAGCATGATAAGAGTCAAGCTGCACGCTTATCTGTGGTGGTAAAGAAGGATTGGCTGGAAAGACAATAAGCTCAGTCTTAGACAGATTTAGCTGAAGGTGGCGGTCCTTCATCCATGCAGAGATATCAGCAACATGCTGATATTCACAATGAGACGGTTGTGTCGTCTGCATCTCTGAGTGCAATTATTCTGGATTGTCCAGAAATATTCTGATCATCATCATCATCAGATGCACACAGATTGTAGCCATATTTCTAGACAACAACAGCTGCAGCTGTAAAAACACACAGCATTTACAAGGATACTAAGTACACAGACCAATGAGACAATGACACAACAAACATGTAGGAAAAAACTGGGCGTCCCATGATGCACTGGGCTCCTCTCTGCTCTGTTTAGCTTGCATGTAAAAATATCTGACATTCTTGTCATACATTTGTGTTTCTCCTCTTCCTACTCAGCAGGTATCTGTGACTTTGGGTTAGGGCCGGAACATACTTGCTGTCAACCCAACCATCCACGTCATCGTAGGCGGCTTGAGAGATGACAGCAATGAACTGAATCAACAACAACAACAACAACAACAACAATAACAATAACAATAATAATAATAATAGTAATAATAATAATAATAATAATAAGAGTAATAATAATAATAATAAGAGTGTCTGTTTGTCAGGGACAGAGTTGGTTTTTATTTATTTATTGTTTTAGATGATAATCATCATTAGATTAGCGACAGACTTTAGTTATAAAAACACAGCAGTGAGGTTTACCAGATTTGGGATACGAACTGCTCCTGTTGACTGAAAGCTAAATACCATCCGTCATTTGTTACCTAGCAACTGTGTGCTGGAGCTCTCCTCCACCGTCAACCCATACAACTAAAATATGTTCCTGTTTGCTCAGTGATCAGCTCGCTTTAGACGGACCTGCTGATCTGGGCCAGAATAAACACCATGCAATCTCTTGGAGCCCAAATCAGTGGAGATGATGAAGGTTTTTATTCATGTTTCAGATCCCTCTGCTGATTTATTACTGCCTCATTTTCTGGAAGTAAAACATAACCCCTAACATAAAATAACATCCTCTGAGATATGAGAGCGCTGATTCTGCTCTGGTGGAGGGAAACAGGGGATATTTCTGAGGGTGGAACTTTAAGCTAAACAAAAGCCATTGTGACCAACGGGGAAAACAAAAGTGACGTTGTGGGAGTAACTAAATTCATGGTTTGAATTCCTGAAGGTCAAACTCATAACAATGGAAGCAACAGATGGAGCTCAGAAGCAGGTGGGTGAAGGGACTCCATCATAACAATCATCTAAACACAGACATTTATTTAGGACATGTTTCAAGGACAAGTCCAGTATATTTCCCATTAATAATATTTCCCATCCATATTACAGGCAGTCAGAGGGAAACCCTGACAATGGCCACTGTTACATGCTGTTTTATTTTTATTCAGAATTAATTAATCAGAGTTAAATAATTAGGAAATAATGGATTTTCCTTCTTGTTAAATGGAAATAGTAATTCCAAATTGAGGTTTACATGGAAAACAAATTTAATCGCCTTTATTCGATTCTGCTTAAGACCTGGGAGTTGGGAAGGATTCTGACTGGACGGCGGTGGATGTGACGTATTTACGTCTACTGGAAGAAAACAAACTTCAGTTCCTGCGTCTTTTTGCTTCGTCTACAGTGTGGAAGACCACACTATAAGAACCATTTTCACTTTGGTCTTCTGAGGAGGAGACGGGAGGTAAAGTACTGTGTCGTCATAGCGACAGGACAAGGGAGTGGGCATGCTCAGAACAAATGGAATTAATTTAAGGTGGAATGAACGTTTACATGATGGAGGAGTTGTTCAAATCATATTTAAAATCTGAATAAACCAGCCACTTACTTCGGATACAAGTTTAATTCGGAATGGTCATTTTAACTGGGAATTAGGTGTTTACAAGGTCATTGTAAAGCAGATTTAAATTTTATTTGGAATTAAATGGTAATTAAAGCTCTCCTGTAAACTTGGCCAGTATGTTGGCCACATCAGCAGCTCTGACTCCTGCCTGCTAACATGAAGTTAGGTCGTCTTGAATGAGGTTGCTATTTCCATAAACAGTATTTAACCGAGATGTTTTCTTTTCTTACAGTCCAACAAGTCAAACTATGAAGACCATCAGGAGATAATCTGCTGACATCTGTGGTTAGTTCTGTTTTCCTGTGCCATCAACCTGTGGCTCAACTTATTTTCTATGAAAACCTCCTTAGTGGAACTACCAAGAAGTCATTATTTCCACGTTTCCAGTAAAGAAGTTTCTGGTCGATGCCACCACCTCCACTTTAATAAACATCATGATGCCAAACTCAAAGCAAAGATCATTTTCACAGATCATCGTTTAACCTGATTATTTAAACAGAGTATTTTTGGATCAGTTTTTTCCTTTCCAGGGGTCTCATTTATAAACATGCCGTACGAACAAAACGAGGCCTGAAAATGGCGTACGCCACTCCCCACGCAAAAGTTGTAATCCATAAAAACGAAGGTGACGGGAAAATGTACATTTTTAAATGTGTTTTTTGGGATTTTATGTCCTTGCTGATATTTTAATGGATATTTATAGACTCTTTGTTTTTGTGCAGTCTGCAATCAAGTATTATCTTATCTCATCTCATCTCATCTCATCTCATCTCATCTCATCTCATCTTATCTCATCTTATCTTATCTTAACTCAAACCCTGGACCCCAGAGAGAGCAGAGTCTGTGTGGCAACTAACAGGTAAACAAATCATCATAGCTGAAGCCTAAACCACTGATTGATGCAGTCATTTTGCCAGGTGGGAAGCAAACAGTCTCCCCCTCACCTATCCCTGCCCAGCATGAGGACCGCGACAGCCCCTCCCCGATAGGAAGGCGTTACACAGCAGCAGCAATCTGTGAGGATGTAATGCAGCATTTGAGATGAGAACAATGTGAAAGGTACATTTTTAAAGATCTTTTAATGTTTTAGATGTGTCTAACATAACTGTCACTGTGTTCCACATCACAGCTCTGATTTCCTGAAGTTCATCAGCTGTGACATTAATGGCGCTGATGGTGTCGCTTTGTGTTTGGAGTTAAGCTTCGGTCAGAACCCGACCACTTCCAGATGAGCCATGCTCACCGGAAGCACTAGTGCTGGGGACAGCTGGAGCTCGGCTCCCCTCATCGGGTCGGGACCTCCTCGTCCTCACCTCCTCCCGCCCCCGACTGTGCAAGAACTGAAGGATGCTGCACATCAGCCTGATGTTTTCTCTACATGTGTATAAAATAGTTTACACGACATAAAATATGTAGCTTTACCAGGTTCATCTGTAGTCCTGCCAGGTCTGGATCTCCCTTCTTCATTTTCTGGTCCAGTGTGTGAGTTTGGGTCTGCTCTTCCTTCCCCAGCTGCAGAAACACTCTGACGTGGGAGGCAAGCCTTTTTTTTCTTTGTTTGTTTGCCTTCACCTTGAGGTCTGACCATTTTTATTAGCTCCTCCAAGGCAGAGGTCCTGTATTCAGGGGTGTAGGTTTGTTTGTCAAAAAGTTATGGACGGATTTTGACTAAACTTTCAGAAAATGTCAGAATTATAATAAAGGCACAAGTTATTTGATTTTGGGGGTGATCCGGATCACCGTCTGGATCCAGGAAGTTTTTAAAGGATTCTTTACTATGTGGAGAGAGGGGTCATTTTGCCTGGCAGCTTATAACTAAAAAAAAATACCCGCAATCATTGGAAAAAAAAAGACAATGGCTTGGTGGAGGTCTGCACTCTCGGAGTGTTTCTGGTTTATTTCTGCTACAGTTCTATCCGCCACACTTTCAAACTGCACCACATCAACACTTTGCACATTTGCAGCGTTTTCTTTTATTTGTGACTCCGCTGCTGTGGCCTCCAAACAACATTTCTTTACTCGCCTCCACCTCGCCCAGGAGCACTTCAATTTCTGTGTCGGAAGTCTTTTTTTTTCTCGTTTGTTTCTATGATTTCCTCTTTGATCAGCAGCTTCTTCATATGCAACGATATTCATGTCCTGCTTTGCATGGACCATATATAGCTGGTCTGGCGTGTTCAGGGCGGGATATGAGGCCGATTCTGATGAGCACATTTTCAAATAGTCTTTGATTTAAAGGGGAAATTGTTTGGAGGTGCATGGTTTTATAAGTCTGTATTTTTTTTTTTTTTTTTTTTTGGCATACGCCATTTTCAGCTTTTGGACATACGGAGACTTTTAGTATAGATCCTATGCAATGTTTTATAAATGAGACCCCGGATGATTCTGAAAGCAGGATGGTCTTTTCTGCAGTTAGCTGAGAGTAATGAGAGTATAATCAATGAGATATCTGGTTTTCTACTTGGAACATGTGCTGGGACTCCAACAGCAACACGTGACCATGTGTAGTTAATTAGTTAATGGAATTAATGATTGAAATGATTGAAATATTGATCTCAAAGTGCCAGAGCTGCAAAATGATTATTATGCTGGGTTGAAATAATTAAAACTGCTATGTCCTACAGTAAGGACCATGTTTTCATCAGAGCTCAACAGTCAGCTTCCTCCCCGGTATGAAGGCAAAACAAGTTACTTCCTGTTTATACTCTATCTGGATTCCCTCCATCCATAAGCTCCACCCAGATAAACTCAACATACACCGGACAGATCACCTCCAACAACCGGCTAGCAGAGGATTTATTCACCCGGGTCACCCAAGCATTATCTAAACACAGACTGTTTCTGTCACAGGGGTTTAAAGGTGTGTTAAATTACGCAAGCTGCTGCCATGACGACGGAGGATGTTCCATCACCTGAGCACCGTGTGTTGAAGAGGAAAAATACTCCCAAGTCCAAAAAAAACACACTGATGCTCCATCTCTGCAGCCTCCATGTGAAGAAGTTGACCTTCAGAACTAAAACTGTGTATATGACAGTGATGTAAATATGCATTATTTTCACCAGATTTCTGTTTGTGGGTTAAAAGTCTTAAACATCATGAAACTAAAAACACATGGAGAAACCTGATTACAAAACCCATGGATGGATGGAGACACTTAATACTCATAAAGGAACTCAGTTTGCAGCAAATCTGTAGAATTTGACTAACGATAAAAACAGAGACTCTCTTCAGTGAAGCAGAGAGAATAATTTAGTTTCTGGTAGATTCCAGAAAATCTGAATTTTTACTTAGCAAATTATTTTCTGGAAAAATAATCCAGATTGAATTTATTTAATATAAGGAGGTCATGATTACTGGATTTCCTAATTAATGACACCATTAAATCCATATCAATATCCTGACTTTCTTTGTTTCTTATATTATTTATATATTTTTTACCTTGTTCTGTCCAGCACGGTGGCAGCAGAATGATGGTCTGGTTGCTGTGATGCGCTGAACAAATTTGCCTTGTCAAGGGGAGCTTTATGGGTATAAGGCTCCTCTTGATAATTAGTTTATTTTTTCTTTTTTTTATTAATATTATTATTTTTTTTTATCTTGTGTTTTCATTTATTTTGAAATATGGTATTTATGTAATCTTGCTGGACCTGACCAGAGGGGAGAGAAAAAAGGAGAATAGTGAACAGAAGTGAAAAGGAAAGTAGAAAAAAAAGTAAGAGGAGACAAAGATACAACAGATAGGAGCAACAGCCCTTCAATTGTTTGCAGGAAAGATGTCGGTGGGTCCTGGTGGAAAAGTAATATGTCATCAGCATAAAGACTTATCTTATATTCTATACTTTTTGTGTGGATTCCTGTAATCTCTTTATTTTGTCTTTTGGCAGCTGCTAGGGGTAAAAATAGCAAAGAGTGATGGAGAAAGCAGGCAGCCCTGCCTGCTGCCTCTCTGGAAAGAGAAGTTTGGAGAAGTTTAATCATTGGTCTTCACACATGCATTTGCATTTGTTTAATGTTGCAAAAACAAATTTCCAGTTTTCTCGGTCAAATGCTTTTTCTGCATGTAAAGAAATGACTGTGGATTCCAGATCATGTCGAGTAGAATAATCTATTATGTTAATTAATCTGCGCATATTAGTAGAGGAATGTCTACCTTTAATAAATCCTGTTTGGTCAGGATGTGTTATTTCCATGTGGGGTCATGTGTGAACTATCTGATCAGATCAGGAAGGACAACAAAGGTAAACAACATGCGTGTGTTAGCGCTTGTGTTGCTTTGTTTTCCTTCCATGTTTTCATGGGAAAGAGGAAGAGTTATTCCCTCCAAACTAGCGCATTAAAAAATCCTGGTGGGATTTCTTAGCTGCTAGAAAACATGAGGCAGGTGTGATGGTGGAGGACGTCTCAGCAGCCTGTAAAGCAGGACATAAAACAGGAAATCCATCCACCATGTTTCATGCAGGATAAGCAGCCTGTCTTTTACTGGTCAGTGTTTGATGGTCTGTAGAAGAAACCATATTTAATTCCAGATATGTGGTCTAGTTTCTTTAATGCCACTGTTCCAGTAATATTTATGTGTCAAACAGCAGCTGGAAGTCAAAGCTAGCTGGATGTTTTCCTGCTTTCTAAAGAAATATTCAAAAGCATTTTTATAATGTAGCTTCCAGAAAGAAGCCTCCCAAGTCCAGGTAGAGGTTGGTTTTCTCTGAGAGAAATCCAGAGTTAAAACGTAGATTTATTTGTTCTGCACACAGCAGAGGAGATTTAGATGGAATATAGTTTGTTTTATTTTATGTTGGCATCAAAAGACAGAAATAAATCAAACTTAAAGACGTAGGAGTGTTCATGCGGTTTCACACATTTATAGTGATGGGAATTTAATTTACGCAGAATAATCAGGTGACTTTCCTTCCTCTTTCTTTACCACTGGTAGGAAGTCACAAATTGCATTTACTTCCAAGAGTAGTTTTACTACAGCTTACTTCTTACTTTTTACTCATACCTCTAGGACAGGGAATGAAAAACACATGAAAACTATCTCTGGTGATAAAATTGAGGAGGACGAACACCCCTGGGCTCATAGAAAACATGTTTCACAAAACAGCAGCGATATGACGCAGCTTTTTCTATTCTGCCTAAACAAACATTGTTTCAGCACAAAATCTCCACATCTAACCTGAGGAAACTTAAATTCCTTATTTGCTGTGGTTAGGTGGATGCTAGTCTTGTTAGGTTACAGAATCCCAGTCTGAAAAAAGTCTGTCATATTGGAAACATTAACGTTAAATGCTGCATAAGCTCATCAAACCACTCTGTTTTCTATGGAGGAGGGATCAGCGTTAGCTATCAACTATTAATCTTTATAAATGGTCAAGATGTTTTTTTTTTTGTTTGTTTGTTTGTTTTTTTTAAGATTTTGACATGCAGCAAAGGGCTCCAGGTCGGGATTGGAAACCTGAGCCAGCTGTGCAGAGGACCTATAACCTGTGTACATGAGGTGGTCGCGCTAAAGAGCAAGTTAAACACCCCCCCTCAAGATAGTTTATTTAATGTTAGCTAATATGATAAACACATTAACTTAAGGCTAAAAATGTAAGTATTTACAGAAATGAGACGATAGTTTGTCAGTGAGACTTCAGATGTAGCCTTATAGAGTGATATTTTTCTGTCAACAAAATGAGGAAAACAGAACTAATAAAATTAAAGTCTTCCTCTTCTGCTGAACCTCCTTTGAAGAAAGAAAACTCAGATTCCCTCATTCATTATTTATCTATCAATTATTTTATTATTTGAAAATGCCAGAATTTCCACATTATTTCATATTTTTGTCCATCTGTTTACATCATTTATAAAAATAAATAAATCAGATGTTACAATAATCTACTCTGTATTTTAGTTGTCTTTTTACCAAATACATTTTTACACTTCTAACTTTTAGAGCGACTACGTTTTACTTCTCCTTGAGGAACGTTATTTAGAAGTAATGCTACTCTAACTTGAGAACAATTTTTGGCAACTTTACCCACGTCTGTTCTTTCCCACATCTACGTCTGGAGGAAACGTCACAGGTTTCCATTTTCTGTCTCCAAAAGTCATCAGTGACCACTGAAAGCAAACAGATCACACTGGACCTCTGCAGTGGCCGAGCTGCTGTCTGCACCTTCAAATAAAGGGAAAGACAAAGTGAAGACAGCATCTCAGCAGGACTCAGGACATATTGTGTGAAATCATGGTAAACCAGTCTGAAGAAAATGCTTCCAGGGAGCACAAAGATGGAATAAAACGGAGCAGTTCTGCTGCAAAGCGATCCTTCTGCACCCTTCCCGACGAGGCTCCTCTGCATGTGGCATGCCAGTTGCAGAACTGCACAGTTTGCTAAATGAAGCATGGAGGCAGTTTGAGAAGCACAAAGACTCCTTTGTTCAACTCGGGGAAGTCTGGAAGAATATTTGAGCGAGACCAATTTCTGGTGGCTGTGACATTCAGGAGACAAGTGAGGAAAATAAAGCCTGCTTCCCTCCATCCCAACGCCTGAAGGATCTTCAATCATACGATCTGAAAGATTCATATCAAACATCCACACCAGCCATCTTAAGATAAAATAAACTGATATGGACACAAACACGACGTGACACCTCATCACCATGACAACTAATAAGAAGTAAATCTAAAATACGAAGTTGTGTCCACTCCTCTGAACTGGGGTGTTCACTGACAGCGTCAAAGAAAAACCAAGACAGCTTGTTGTTCCTCAGATCAGACATTATGGCCCCATGTGGTTAACTCGGGTGGCAGCGTGGGGCCCCATGGAGGACCGCTTTAAATGGTTTATGGACAAGTCAAACCAGAAATCCCTGCAGAACCACTCAGTCAGAGTGGCGCAGAAGAAGCTCAAGAACCCGGCAAATGGACTTATTTCAGGATTATGGATTTAGGACTGTGCATTCAGGATTCCGATTTCAGGATTCTGGCTTCATGCTTCAGGATTCAAGATTCAGAGATTAGTCAGAGCAGTCACACGTGACAGGACAGGTGTGATAGTGGGAATATCACAGAAGTTGACAGACTTCCAGTCAAATGTAGAAATCTGCTTTTTTTTTTATCTCTGTATCGCCAAGAAAACTATACTTCTAAACTGGAAATTGAAAAATTCTTTTCCACTAGACCAACCTTCTCAAAGATTACATCACCCTGGAGAAAAACACATACATTCACTATAATAAAACATCTGTTTTCAATGACATCAGGAACCCGTGTTTAACTTACTTACTTCAACCAGAAACCAACATATATGCCAACAAACCTACTTATATGAGATGTTCTGCACAGACAGACACACTCACATCAGTTTTTCATGTTTTCCCTCCATCACATTCTGTAACTTTCTTTGTCACCCAACCTCTCAAAACACCCACATCGCCCACGGGGGCTACACCCATGCAGGTGCATTCCTCCTCCAGCTGCATGACTGGTGAGTGGATCCACTCTGACTCCAGCCAGTCACATCAGCTCTATCACCAGCATCACCAGCCCAATTTCACGCTGGTTCTATGTACCAGACCAGTGTGACAGGAGGCTCAGAGAAAAAAAAACAAACCCTGACCCTTAATTATAGCCTGGTTTGGTGGAAGTAACATCTCAAACATGAACTTCAGAAGCTAAATGTGATGATTGTACAGAAGGCTCATTTCACTGCAGCAAAACAAAAAAAAACAACACATGCAAAGCAGCAGGAAGTCTTTAGTGTCAGGGATCCAGGGAACCGTGTGATTTGATCCGTTCACCAACATGGTGAGAAACAGCAGCAGAAACACAGCTGAAATGCTTCAGACTAACCTCAGCTCACAGTTTAAACTGCACCGTGTAGATCTCTGTATGTATAACTGCAACACAGACACCACAATGACTGTTAAAATGAAGTCCAGAATAAAAACAAATGGTAGAATGTAAATATTAACAATCAACAAAGTGTGCAACCTGTGAGATACTAAATGTACAATGTGCAGTGATGATAAGTTAAAACCACAGCAGCTAATAAGTCAGGACACTTCTGTATATAAAATATAAATTAAAAAAATAACACTATGATTTTCAGATCTCATCCAGCCATCTTTTATTCCCAGTAGAAGATCAACAACACATCAGATGATAAAACTGAGACATTTCACCATGTGATGGAAAATATGAGCTGATAGTGAATCTGATGCAGCAACACGTCTGGAAAAAGTTGGAACAGGAGCAACAGAAGGCTGGAAAAGTAACTGGCACAAACCAGAAACACCTGGAGGAGCATTTGACAACTAATCAGGTTAACTAGCAACAGGTCAGTAACATGACTGGGTATAAATGGAGCATTTCAGGGAGGCAGAGTCTCTCAGATAGAAAGATGGACAGAGGTTCACCAATCTGAAAACTAAACTCTAAAACTGTGGAACAATTTAAAAAATGTTCCTCAACGTAAAATTGTGAAGACTTTGAAGATCCACCATCTACAGCGTATAATATCATCAAAAGATTCAGAGAATCAGGAGAAATCTCTGTGTGCATGGGACCAGGCTGGATGCTGGTGATCTTGCATTAAAAGGAGACATGATTCTCCACTGCATGGGCTCAAGAAGACTTCCAGAAACCACTGTCTGTGAACACAGTTCATCCTGAAATCCACAAATGCATGTTAAAGCTCCATCATGCAGAGAAGAAACCAGATGTGAACAGGACCAGAACCAGCTTCTTCCGTCTTCTCTGGACCAAAGCTCATTTAAAATGGTCTGAGGCAAAGTGGAAACCTGGATGA
>JBAFTB010000025.1:2740809-2752762 GCA_037177355.1 Melanotaenia trifasciata
TATAGATCTCTATATATATATATGTATATATTCTAATAAAGTTTTCGGCCTGTGTATTGAAAAGTGAAAACACACACTCGTCCTTTACGTGAACTTATAAAGATGCAAAACAAAATAAATACTATAGGTATAGTGGCAGAATATCACGTGACTCTCAAAGCTCTGCGATGAGTGACAGTTTTCTGGACCAATCATAACTAACCAGCTCGGACCCTACGGCCCGACGTAAGCTTGACGTAGTGCCACTACCAAATAAAACCACCGCGCATCTTCATTCAGTGCTTTACACAGTATGGCCGGCGATATTAGCTAGCACTCGCTAACGGTATTCTCTGCAAAAGGGAAGACGGTAACTAAAGAAAATCAACCCCTGGATTGCTTAAGAACTGAACATAAATAAATCAGAACTAATCGAGGAAGGGTTAATTAAGCTGTAAACGTTAAAAACCGACGTTATAATAATTTGTGTTGGGTGTCTGTTGTCTCATGATGGAGGATAATGGTGCACATTTCTTCGAGGGGACCGAGAAGCTGTTGGAGGTGTGGTTCTCTCGACAGGATGAAACCAAAGGAACCGGAGACCTCCGAACTATCCCAAGGTTTGAGTCCTTTCAGTCCTCTCAGGTGTAGTGTCAGCTCACATGCTTGGCTTCTTGCCTCGTAGTTTTGGGATATGTAGCCTGTTAAACTACACGAATTTTTTGTTGTTCTAGAGGCACAATCATTATTAGTTGATCATTGGTTAGCTAGCTAGGCAGCGAATCTGTTTCTGGCCTTTGGGGCCAGTATCTTAGCAAGCACGGTCAATGGAAAATGGCCACCTCCCCCTTTAACTGTGGCTCGTTGGAGCTGAGTCATTCATTCTTCTGCCAGGTGGTTTGCGAATTTCACCATTTTTGAATATTCATGTAATTATTTATTTGTCTGGGTTAGTGATAGACCAGTTAAATAATGTTAAAAAAGCTATCTTGACATCAAGTGCGCGACTAGTTTTTAGCAACTAATTCGGACTACGTCCATGCTGAATATATATATATATATTCAGCCGTGTCCTTCAGATACAACCCGCCGAACAACGCAGGAGGTTAATTGTACCACTGGAAAATCATGTTTTAATCAGTGACATCTGTCAGGACCAACAGTTGGCGGCTTGGTTGTTTTTATTTGTAAAACCCGGTCATAGCGCACGCTTTCGATCGCCCGCACATCCCTGCGTGGACGCCGTTTAGTTAAATTCACTTCAAGAGGATAAAACGTCTAAAACCATCTCTCTGCCATAGTGAAGCGAGGTTTGTTAAATTGAGTTGCATATTTTTCGGCCTTCTATATTTTTCCCTGCGTCATTCAGCAGCGAGGAGGAAGGGGTGGTAGTGGAGGGACTGTGACCGCGTCAAACACGTGGTCGCGCGCCGTCACTGCGTATGTTTACGGCTGCAGCGACTCTCAGCCAATATAATCCAAAGATTTCCCAGTTTGTAGACGATCTCTGGGTATGTTTAATGGGCGATGTAGAGTTCTGGATCTCAGGGAAAAATCCCTGCGTCAGCTGCGGGTCTGAACGCTTCTCGCCGAGCTATCCTCCTCTCTCAGATGCAACATATCAGCAGTGATATGCGACTGCCATGAGTCACGTTTCCAGCCATGCGGACGCTCTCCTCCCAGTTCGTTTGATTGGTTGGAGGTTCCTACTCAGATCTGCTACGAGGCACTTGGCTGCATTAAAAGAAAGAAGGCCCTGATGTGGTCACACAAATCCGTATGAACCATGTGTTTTAAAAAGGCTTTTGACCCTTGCCCAGGTTCTGGACCACATTGTTGATGTCTTACAAGTGACCTTGGGGGTCTTGGACCCTTGATCATAAGTTGATTAAAATTAAGTGGGTAGTATTTACAACATTCACTCTAATAGATGCCTTTTAAGAAAAGCTTATAACATAAGAATGGACTAACGGGAGGTTAGCAAGAGCAAATGTTTATTTGCATTTTTTTTCTTCTGAACAATAGGAAGAACCTATTTATTTATTTTTTTATGAATGAGTAGAGATAATCGTTATTATAGTAACAATAGAGAAATGATCCAAAATTGAAACAGTCATGGGACAACAATCTTTCTTTTGATATTACAAATCCAGACCAAGTGGTAGACGTGGCTCGGGCAGTTTTATTTCCACAGTGCTGGAATACAATTCACTATAGTCATTACAATATCTGCTGTGATAGCCGTGATAAGTTTATTACTAACTGATGGATAAACATTTCTGGTATTTGTTATATGATTGGCACAATTAATGGCCACTTTTGTAACTTGTCATTGACCTGATCATTAAAGGCTGTTCAAGACTTTAAGAACGTGGTCAGTCGAGTGAATGAGGACTGGCATTAATTTACAGCCAGAGGGCAGATTAGCGGCTTAGAGAGATGCAGTCAGTGGATCAGGCTCCCTGGACATCAGCCAGTGTCCATATAAGTCCACAAGGGCATCTGATTCACAATTGTGGAGCTTGCTCAGATTACCCCAGCTGCCCTTCCTCAGACTGTGGTGGGAGCGTGTGGTCTGCCTTAAGTTAGCTTTCACAACTAAAACGCTTTAAAATGTGGCTGTCTGTGTTGTCCAGCTCTACCCTGCCAGTTGGGACATACTTTTACGTTTTATCTGTTCTTAAATGTAGGAAACTGGGAGATAGTGTGCCTCCTGGGCAAACAATGTCTTCTGAGAATGAATGAACAGTCGTGGTCATTTCAGGCTGTCTAATCTGGTCGATTATTTGAGGAAGTTCGGTCCTGCTGAGCTGCCAGAAATAGCCTCTGGTGTGCATTTCACACTGAAATGGGAGCTGACCCAGGTCTCTGGTAACTCTGGGGTGAAGCTGGAAGGCCGGCATGTTGCAACAGCCCTGATATCATTCTGAATGAAATGGCGTACTGTATGTAAGCAGCACTTTCTTACCGGAGGAGTTTGTTTGCATAAATGGTGGCGATACGAGCTGCCTTTTTTTTAACCCTTAAAATGCCAAACCATTTTCTGCTATGGTCAGTTTTTTTTTTTCTTCTTCTTTTCAAGTAAAACTTGGTATGGAAGCCACCATGCATCAGAAACGTCGTCTTGGCTTTTTCCAGCCATAGAGGAGCATTATTTTTGTTCAGACACAGAACTTTCTGGTCACTTCCATGGATCACCTAAAGGATAAGGTATCCATCACAATTTACCCCACAGAGCTACACACTATCGTTCCGGAGACACTGATGACATAAGTGATGGGACTCCGGGGTGTCGGTGATCTAGCAGAGTTTTAAGGGTCAACAGGAAAGTTGAGGACTTCTGATTCCTGCTCCTCCACTGGAGCTGGTCTGATAGAAATCTTAGCAACGCAATACGGCTAGGATCTAATTCAGCTCGTTTTTAGCTGTTATGAACCAGAAATCAAATCAGACTTTATTTAAAAAAAAATGCTGTTCATGCCGATGGCCACACAAAGTGCAATAAAACCAACAAATAAAGATAAGACCTACGAGTAGAAATAATAAAAATACACATAAAGGATTCATAAAATAATGTGGTAAAAAATAAAATGGAAAAAAAACAAAAGAACAATTGTATAAAATACGACCAAATAAATTTCAGATTCAGTTAAAAGTTGAGCTAAAAAGGTCTTGAGCCTCTTTTTAAAACAGTCTTCTTCAGGCTGGTCCACAGACGAGGGCCATAATAGTGGAAAGAGGCCTCGCCGTATGTTTAGGACCTGTCGGTCCACGAGGGTTCATAATTTTAAAAACAAGTCAGATAAATTAGAAGGCCCAAGACCATTGAGACATTTATAAACTACTAAAAGAACTTTAAAATGAACCCTGAAACGCACGGTAGGGCTGCTCGATTATGGGCAAAATGATAATCACGATTATTTTGATTGAAACTGAGATCTTGATTATTTAACCCGATTAGAGAAAGAGGGTGGGGGGGTTGTCAGTGTGACATTTGAAGACTCCAGATTAGTTTCTTTCCACCAGGTCCTGTAGCTGCTCTTTGTCTCAGACCAGCAGCTATGTTCTGCCTGGTGTGATCTGGAAAAAATGAGTCTGGAGACGTTTTGTTTTCATGTTGAAATCCGTGTCAATAAAATGGAGGAGTCAGCAGCAGAGCACTGCAACGCCAGCTGCGCTCGATTTGCAACTGAAAACTGCACAAAAGGAAACTGGGAAGGACAAAAATAATAGGATAATTTCATTTTTATGATCGTTGAAAACCCAGCATCTGCTTCTCCCCTCCAGGTCAGTTAGCTTAGCCTTTAGCTTCCTGTTATCAGTTTGAAGCTGAGTGCATAAAGTTTCTACCTCCTCCAGCTGCTGGTAAACAGCATTTTCTTCTAGTGACGACATTCTGCTGCGCTAGCTAGCGACGGTTGTTTGGGCTTTGTCCAGTTTGTCGTTAAATTGTTGGAAAGACTTCTTTTAGCTCGGAGAGCAGGACTGATCTGTGGTTCTAGGAGTGCTATAATGTCATTAGGGCTGCCACAAACGATTATTTTGATAATCAACTAGTCACCAATTATTTTGGCAGTTATCTGACTAATCGGTTTATCTGTAAATTGTAGCTTAAAGCACCTGCATGCAGCTGCTCTTATATTAGCTTCCAGCTGGAAGTGTTGTCTCTTAAGTGTTACGTTCTATCAATAACAGACAATAAAGATGAAAGCTCACTTTTAATTTTAAAAGTTGTTCTGGTAGGTAGGTAGTTATCTTGGTATTCTGGGTTGAACTGCTTGATCATCTGTTTGGTTGCCAACCATGGACAGGGGTCTTACATCTGTCACCAACATGTTTAGATTGCCCCGTTTAGGATGTCTGCTTGCTGAGATGTACATGTTAGCTTGGTAACACTCATCCATTGCAGAGGTATGCTTTTTTTTTTTTTTTTTAACACTAGCCTAGCGTTATAAAACAAAACTTTAGCATTATCACATTTCCCTATTGAAACATGAAACTGTTATAACATTACAGCAAACACGTGTGCTAATAGTAATGAAATCGCCATCACTACCGTTGACATTACAGCTATCAGTACAAGTTAGTAGCTCACTGTTGACGTTATTGTTAGCAGCTAACTAGCCAATTGGCATACGGAGACAACTGTCCCTCTTCATAAAAACTGGTTCAGCTACAGCGTGCTTCCTTTTAAGATGCTCGTGCATCGCCGTCGTACTGCCATGGAAGGCAAGTTCTACCTCGCACATTTTGCATTGCACATTCTTCTCTTAAAATTTCTTTTTATAAAATGCTCCCAAACTCAAGTTCAGTTGCCGGCTCGCCATGATTCTGTTGTTTGGGCAGAACTTTTCTGCAGACGTCACGCCAGTTGTCACTACTGCACATGTGCGAAAGACAGACAAGGCAGCGAACGTGCATCAGGAGTTTTGAGAGAAAAATGCTTAAAAAAAAAAAAAAAAAAAGTCGATTTATTAAATTATTCAGACTATTGTGATAGTCGATGTAATCATGACTAATCTTGGCAGCCCTAAATGTCATGTTTGCTGACATGGGTGTAGCATGGGACTTTTCACCTGGTTTAGTGGTTTTAAGTTGTTTGTGTGTTAATGCATTTTAAAGAAAAATGTGTGTCAGTTCCACAGATTAATCTCTTTGTATTATCGTGTGAAGTTTTGACAACAATAGTTTTTTCACATTGGTGTCAGTTTTGTTGTGTCAGAAGACTTTTTTGAGTAAGAGTACATGGACATTGTATTGGATCGATACCTGACACCTGTATCGGTGCATCCCTACCAAATATGTAATTATAACCCTTTAAATGTCAATTAGATGTCACTGTTTTATGAAGGAAAGAAAACTCAAAACATGAGTTATTTTCTGTGAAATACATGTTTGAGAGCTGGGAGTTTGTTTGTTTGTTTTGGGGTTTTTTTGCTGTCCTAAATGTGCAAATAAGTAAAGTGAGTAAAACCAATGATTTTGATATTTGAATAAATCCCCATTCCTTTAACATGTATTATGGAAAAGAAATACTTTTGTTTTTCTTTTGTTTAGTTTTTTCCCATTAAAACGGTGACATGTGAATAAACGGGCATAAACTGTTTGAATAATTACATGTTGGGTAGTCTTGATTAGGACTAAAGAGGATTAAGTAATTTTGACCAAAAAAAAAAGTGGAAAATAATGATCTGCAATGTTTTAATAGCAGATTTTGGTAGAGGACATCATTGTCCAGAAGCAGAAGGGAAAATGAGCTGTAAGAACGTCTATAGTGGCCTACAAGGCTGAACTCCCTCCCACCTGCTTCCTGCCCTCTGCTGCCACTCAGGCAGGACGGCTGCGGTGGTCCGGTTAGTAGACGAGGCTCCTGTCTGTCTCTCGGTTGTGGGAGTGGGAGGGTTAACATGCACCGTGTGCTGCTGGTGGGTTCCCCATTGAGCCGTGTGCATCTCGCGAGCCTTCTGTGGCGGTCCAGTCGGAGCTGTGAATAGGCCCAGGCCGTTCTTCCAAGGCTGCAATGAAAACATGACGCAGCTGCTTTTCACTGCGGCGGTCTTTGAGGAGGCGGGAGGGGCGGCTGGTGGGCGCGCTCAGCAGCTCGCAGGCCTTGCTTCAGATTTTAAACAGCACAGATTCATGTCACCAGACTCCACAAAACATCCTGAGTGTCTCCTCCTTTTCTTTCAGGTTTGAGTGGGACAAACTTCTGGAGAATGTGCATTGTTTGATAATAAGTGTGACAAAGACTGACAAGCAGGAAGCTTATATACTCAGGTAAGTTCTCCCCACCTCGGTCACCTGTAAGCTGCTTGTCGCCGATGGCAACAGTCCTCACCTTTCAGCTGATGGGTCTCAGATGTTTGTGTACATGACGTTCCTTCCAGTCTGCCGTATGAACCATAACAGGGACTGACGGCCTGAAAACAGCAGTACATCAGTAGATTTGTCACTTCAAATAAATTCATCACATCAGCTGTTTGTGGAAATAAAGGAATAACCTCCAGTTTATTTACACCAGGAATGTCTGTCAGGTGTAGTTCAGGTTCCACATCCACTTCAGTCTGGTCTCCAGTGGGCTGAACCAGTAAAATACCAGCATAGCATATAAATAATGAAAATGTCACTTTGTTCCCTTTGTTTTAGTAGAAAGACGTACAAGTACCTCCATCAACATGTTAATATTTAATGAAATATTATTTTAGAAAACATGAACAACATAATTTCTGGAGAAATTTAGGTAAAGTTTCAATAAAGTTTTGCCTCTGTTACAGGTATCTTTGTGTTTTTATTGCGTGTATTTTATAGATATTAATGTATATTGATACATTTGTCAAATTTATTTCTTTAAATTTGAAAATTTATTTCCGTTAATCGTCTTAATTTATAAAACTTAGGTTTTTTTTTTAAATTTTATACATCCTCAAACTTCATATAAAAATATATTTTCAATCAAATTTTATTTTACATATTTACACATTTCCAGATAACTTCGTCTAAAATAAACATTTAATCGCAGGTATCTGGACCTGAAAAACAGAGATGGGTGGATAGATATGTAATTTATTAAATTCTTTATCATAGCAAGTAATACAGGAAGACTGTACCAAATATGATATGAATGCAGTATGGAATAACAGATCTAGAAGTTATTTTAAATGTACAGGCGTGTACATTTCCACATGTGTAGTAATCCTGATCATCTGAACGGACTCACCTCATCATACAAACTGAAGTGAGAAAGGTGGAAACGCTCTCCTCCTGCCCTGGAAATGTTTTACATTAAAAAACAAACATGAGACTTCACCTGGAAACAGATGAGTTACTCTTAATAAATTAGTTACTTGTATTAAAATACTGACCTTACTATCTTCTGTTATTTTCACATTTACCCTCTGTTGGACTGCAAATAGACTTAAATTTGAACATTTTTTCTCCTTCTGTTGGCAGTGAGAGTAGCATGTTTGTCTCCAAGAGACGTTTCATTTTGAAAACATGTGGAACCACCCTCTTACTGCAAGCACTGGTGCCTCTGCTGGAACTCGCCCGGGAGTACTGCGGCTTCGATGCCATCGAGGTTAGAGCCGCTCAGGAGCTGTGCATTTATGCCTGAGTGTCCAGGTTTGAAGTGAAGTCGTGAACATTATTTCCTGTTTACCTGCAGAATTTCTTCTACTCCCGCAAGAACTTCATGAAGCCGACCCATCAAGAGTTCCCTCATCGAAACTTCCAGGAAGAAGTGGATTTTCTCAGCCAGATATTCCCAAGTATGGACAAAAAAAAATCCTGTCACAGTAAACAAAAACTGGGTGAAATACAGGTTGAACCATTTCCAAATAGTTTGGATTTGGTCCTAACCTGATTTAGTAGTTCTTGTTTTGTCCTTCATTCAGAAGTTGTTCCATGTTTCCACCACAGCTCAGGGAATAATGGTCTCTGCAGTTTGTCCTTTTTACAAAAACATAAACATTTTCTCGCAGTTTGTGAATTATTTCACTTTTATGTAGCAGGATCATGAAATATTTATCTACCAGCCAGCTGGCCTGTTGGTGAACGTCTGTTTCATCGTGTAAAGAACCGGCCGGTGGAATGAAGCATCTGAGCTAACAGTCTGAATAAATGACTCAGCTTTGTTCTGTAGGATTAAAAATGTCAGCAAATCTTTCAGACTGCAGAGTTTGTCCTCCAGCAGGAGTAGATCACCTGTAGGGATGTCACTATTCTAGATGTTCCTGATACCATTATTATCAGAAATAATCAGGATTATTCTGCATTAAGTTTTTCACTGTACCATCACTAAATGTGTGAAACCACATGAACACTTCTACGTCTTCAAGTTTTATTTTATTTCAATATAAAATAATTCCATCTAAATCTCCTCTGCTGTGTTTAGAATAAATAAATCTACATTTTAACTCTGGATTTCTCTCAGAAAAAAACAGTGAAAAGGCTCCAGGACCTCTACCTGGACTTGGGAGGCTTCTTTCTGGAAGCTACATTACAAAAATGCTTTTGAACATTTCTTTAGAAAGCAGGAAAACGTCCAGCTAGCTTTGACTTCCAGCTGCTGTTTGACACATAAATATTACTGGAACAGTGGAAATAAACAAACTAGACCACACATCTAGAATTAAATACACTTTCTTCTACAGAAACCTCTGAAATGATCTGTCTGGTTTCTCTCATGTCAGAGTGGGTTTATTCCACAGTAACTGTAATTTTTTTTTTTTGTTTTTTTTTTTCCTACTCCCCTTCAGATGGTGCAGCCTACTGCATGGGACGTTTGAACTCTGACTGCTGGTGAGCTTCACACCGTCCTCAGTCTTTCTAGACATGCTGGGTGTTTTCATGTTGAGCAGATGGTTTCAGAGTCTGCTGCAGGGTTGGTTTCAGGTGTTCCTCACCTTTCTGCTCTATTCTACTATTCTATTCTACAGTCATGTAGCAGACGCTTTTATCCAAAGCGACTTACATTTGAGAGTAAGAACAACACAAGCAAGAATTCAAACAAGATGGACGTCATCATTAAGTGGTAGTTAGTTTTCTGTCAGTCCAGTTGGACTGGGTGCTGTCGTGTAGCGCTAGAGGCAGTACATATCGGGGGTTTTTTTGTAGTTTTTGTAAGTCATTTTGTTTAAATACAACATCACATGCTCTCTGCGCAGGTACCTGTTTACCCTGGATCTACCGGACTACTGGGAGAACAAGCATGCAGATCAGACGCTGGAAGTTCTGATGAGCGACCTTGATCCAGCTATTATGGACCAGTTCTACATGAAAGATGGTGTTTCTGCAAGTGAGGTCACTCGTGTAAGTTTCATCAGGTGCTGGTGGAGGATCTGGTCCTGGTTCAGATCTCAGGCTCCAGGCTGTAAAATCTCATAATGTCCTCTCTGCTTCCTTGTTCAGATGAGTGGAATTCGTGACCTGATACCAGGTTCTGTGATCGACGCCACAATGTTCAACCCTTGTGGATACTCAATGAATGGAATGAAGACTGACGTGAGTGGTGATGTGGTTGTTTTCCTCCCGCCAGCTGCTGCAAGCATCTCAGTAATGTGGTTGTCTGTTGCCTGCAGGGAACCTACTGGACCATCCACATCACGCCAGAGCCTGAGTTCTCCTACGTCAGCTTCGAGACCAACCTGTCCCAGACGTCGTACGACGACCTGGTCAGGAAGGTGGTGGACGTGTTCAAGCCAGGAAAATTTGTGACCACCCTTTTTGTCAACCAGGTGCGTGATTCCAAAGAAACGGATGTTTTTAACATGTTTATTAGAGCTGGACTAACGCGTTAATACATTAGTCTGTGCCGACAATTACGGGGTAATTTTTATCTTAAGTCCCCAAATATACACGTTATCACCTCGTTACTGACCAGAAGTCACTGATCTCCTGCTGCTTATATGTCCATAACCAGAACGACTCCATTGCTGACTTGTAGCTTAAACTAGACTCTGAAATGGATCATAGTTGATGATAGGGTTAAATAAGGGATAGTCTATCAGGGTAGTGGACACAGTCTTCTCACGCTGAAATCCCATTGGCTCAGAGCATAGTGAGATGTCATCATTTCTGAGGGGGTCCTCCTCTCAGTGTGGACAAGAAACCCCGCCCCAAAGCAGATGATTGACAGCTTGGACACAAGGGAAAAAAATAGATAAAAATGAACAAAAAAAAGACTAAAATTTTGTGTAAATATTCATTCTCTGTACCACTTAGTCCATCACAGGTCACAGGTAAGCTGGAGCCTATCCCAGCCTTTTAGCAGGTGAGAGGCAGGTACACCTGGACAGGTAACCAGTGCATCACAGGGCCAACACAGAGACAAACAAGCATTCACACACACACACATTCCTAGCGAGAATGTGTCTTTGGACGGTTGGAGGAAGCCGGAGAGAACCCATGCATACATGCGGAGAACATTCAAACTTCACACAGAAAGGCCACGCCCCCCAGGTTCGACCCCCCCCCCCCAGCTGTAGGGCTGCGGTGCTAACCACCACACCACCGTGCAGCCCTGTGAAAATATTTAAATGATAAATATAAAAAAATATATTTTATGTACACATCGGTATTTTTCCTCATTTATTTCTTAATTTTTTTCAGACTTATTCTTTTTTTGTGGCTCTCCTGTCATTTCATGGGAAACACCTGATGGCTGGAAATAATCAGATATCTTCATTCTGCGTTCAGAGGGAAGGCAGCTTCACAAGGCTTGAATAAATCCTGAAGCTTTCATCCCTCTGGTTATGGATGAATACTTTTAATGTAAAAATGAAATGCGCTACTTTTGAAATCATTATTGAAATTTAGTATATTGTTCATTCATAGTTCATGATAGTTTAAATTTATATGTAGGTATACACATACGTATAAAGTATTAAATTAAGGGTTCTTTCCTTGAGATTTAAGAGTATTTCTTGCTATCAGTCTGGGTTGTGGATCAATAAATGGCTGCTAGATTCTAGAGCTGCAACTAATGACTATTCTGATGGTCGATTAGTCACCGACTATTAAAACGACTAGTCGACCAATCGGATTTTGTATCTCATGATGATTATAAATGGATCTTATTTCACTTTCAGCTTTGAAATTTTGCATAAGGTTGTTAAGTAAGTCCGACGTGCCTCCTCTTTAGATGTTCGAGCATTGCAGACGTACTTCCGTGGTACACAAGGTCCGCTTTACAAATCTCACATGCATTTAACTTATTTTGTAAGTTTAACGTTAAGTTATCCCAGACTTTTAACGTTCTCCGCCGCCGTTTTTTTCCCCTGGCAGACTTCACTGCACATGTGCAACTCTCAGCAGAGATAAAAAAAGAAGACAATGTCTCACTCTGTCTTTTTTTCGCCTCTTTGTGCATGTGCATTGTGCAACTCTCAGCAGAGATAGTACAACCCCTGGCAAAAAGTATGGAATCACCAGTCTTGGAAGAGCGCTCATGCAGTTGTTTTGTTGTGTAGAACAA
>JBAFTB010000025.1:2756807-2770930 GCA_037177355.1 Melanotaenia trifasciata
CTGGACATGTAATCCATCACATGTAAGGTTCGCTTTATATTATCTTGCGTTTGTCTGTTTTTGAGAAACCCGGTTTGGTCTTCATCTATAAGTTCTGGGATTATGTTTTCCAATCTCTTTGCTAGTATAGATGTAAATAGTCTATAGTCTAAGTTTAGAATTGATATAGGTCTATAGGAACCGCATTCAGATTTATCTTTACCGGGCTTGGGAATTACAGAGATTATGGCTTGCCTCCAAGATATTGGAGTTTCACCACCTTTAAGTACATAGTTAAAGCATTCCAGTAGTAGGGGTGACACTGTATCCTTAAACATTTTGTACCACTCTGCTGGGTAACTGTCTGTCCCTGGCATTTGTTTTTAATTTGGAAATTGCAGTATCCAGTTCTTGCTTTATTATTTCGTGCATCATCCTCTTGTTTTTGTTCTGAACCAATGGATGGCAGGTCCAGTGAATTCAGAAAGTTCACAATGTCCGGGGTACCGACACCATCTGGTTGTGTGTATAGATTTTTATAATAATTCACAAAAGAGTTTTGTATTTCTTGTAATTTGTGACATGTTTCACCAGTTTGTGCATCTTTAATTTTGTAAAAGGATCTTTCATCCTGTTGTTTCTTAATCCTCTGCTAGCATCTTCATTTGTGTCTTATCAAAACACATAAATAATGGGTCAGAGCTAGTCCCTTCCCCCAGTTACTGATCCTAAAAAAGTGTGAATTATTATTAACCAAGGGCCCTTTTTTCCCTGCAACTACATAGAAAACAGAGGGTAGTCATGGTCAAAATAAATTTTTCTGCCTTTGAAATGTATTTTTTTCTTCTTCCATGCGGTGTTTAGAACTTGTTCTTTAGTTTTGTAAACGAGGAAGCAGGCAATCATAGATCTCGGGGCGGCTTGCGGTTGAGGTTTTGGTCCGAGAGATCTGTGGCAGCGTTCTATATTGAGGTCAATGTCAGGGAGTGACAGCTCTGTCTTAATGAGCTTCTCCAAAAACTCACAAACGTTGGGCCCCTCTTCTCCCTCTGGGATTCCAAAGATTCTGAGGTTATTTCTGCGTGAGCGTGTTTCCAGGTCCACCAGTTTGGACTGAATGCGTTCTTGATCCTGCAGAGTTTGAAGGAGCACCTCCTTGGCATCACTGTTCCACTCCTCTATCTCTGCCACTCTCTTCTCCACATCATTCATCCTCACTTCAGTGTTTTTCAGGCCGTCCCCGATCACACTCAAGTTTCTGATTTCTTCTTTCACATCTCATCTTATTGTCTCACACAGCACGTTTAAGTCTTTCTTCAAATCTTTTTGTCCTGCTTTTATTTCCGCGTGGATAGCAACAATGATAGCTTGCAGAGCATCCATATGTGCATTAGCTTCGGCTGCGGCAGAAGTTTCACTGTTTTCTCCCGTCGCCATTTCTTCGTTTTTGTTGCTGAGTTGATTTTCTGTTGCCTTAGTTTTACTTAGTTTGTATTTCCCCATAACATTTTACACAAAAACCGGGGAAACATAGGACCTCTCTGAGAGCTTAGGAATTATGCTGTTACTTGCTTCGCCCGGAAGTCTCCACTGAGGAGCTTTTTAACCACCTCAGCAACCTCAGCCCCAGAGATGGGAGAGCCAACACGAGAGTCCCAAGACTCTGCTTCCTCATCGGAAGATGTGTTGGTGGGATTGAAACTCTTTCTGACAGGGGACTCTGCCAGACATTCCCAGCAGACCCTCACAACACGCTTGGGTCTGCCAGGCCTGACTGGCATCCTCCCCCACCGTCTGAGCCAACTCACCACCAGGTGGTGATCAGTTGACAGCTCCACCTCTCTCTTCACCCGAGTGTCAAGACATGTGGCCGACGATACGACTACAAAGTTGATCATTGAACTGCGGCCTACAGTGTCCTGGTGCCAAGTACACATGTGGACATGCTTATGTCTGAACAAGGTGTTTGTTATGGACAATCCATGACGAGCACAGAAGTCCAACAACAAAACGGCACTCGGATTCAGATCAGGGGGGCCATTCCTCCCAATCACGCCCCTCCAGGTCTCGCTGTCATTGCCCATGTGGGCATTAAAGTCCCCCAGCAGAACGAGGGAGTCTCCAGAAGGAGTGCTCTCCGGCACCCCCTCCAAGGACTCCAAAAAGGGTAGGTACTTTGAACTGCTGTTTAGTGCGTAACCACAAACAACAGACAGGTTCCATTCCCCTACCTGAAGGCAGAGGGAGGCTAGCCTTTCATCAACCGGGGTAAACACCAACGCACAGGCGCTAAGTTGGGAGGCAATGAGCATGCCCACACCTGCTCAGCATCTCTCATCAGGAGCAGCTCCAGAATGGAAGAGGGTCCAGCCCCTCTCAAGGACAGTGTTTCCAGACCCCAAACCATGCGTCGAGGGGAGTCCAACTATAGGACTCCGGAACCACTCAACCTCGCTCAGCTCGCTCAACCAGCTCAGCCCATGTCACCTTTTTGGGTTGAGGCCGACCGAGACCCATGGGCAAAGGCCTGGCCACCAAGCGCTCGCCTCCGTGCCCCACCTCCAGGCCTGGCTCCAGAGGGGGCCCCGGTGACCCAAGTCCGGGCAAGGGAAACCTGGGTCCATGATTTGTTGTCATCGTAAGGGTATTTTGAGCTGTGCTTCGTCTGGTCCCTCCCCTAGACACCTGTTTGCCATGGGCCCCCTACCAGGGGCAACATAGCCACTAGGATCATCAGGACACGCAAACTCCTCCATTATGGTAAGGTGGCATCTCAGGGAGGAGACCAAGCCAGGCCTGCTCAAAGATTTATCAGGAAAGTTAGAAGATGATCTGAAGGAAGAGAGGGGGTCTGATACCTGAAGCCAAATTGGGAGCAGGTTCCACAGAGAGGGTCTCCCGTTCTGCCTCCCGCTCTGGTTTTTAGGAACCACAAAGACACAGATGAGTCCTGATGGAGAAACATCAGGTTTAATGACACATTCATCACTCATCTTTAATAGTGTTTTAAAGTTTTTATTTAAAAATGCATTTTTCACCTAGAGCATTTTAGTAAATCAATGATGATGAGTATGGAAGATGAAGATCTACAGGGTGGATGAGATCTGGGAGGATTTCATCATCAAAGCCAACTGGCCCAGGTCAGACCCAGATCCAGGTTTCCATGGATGTTTTCATGTAATATTCCTTAATATCATTTCCATATGTCTTAATTTCAGGATAACAAACCCAAACTCGATCTGTTCCAACATGTCTCCACCTCCCTCTGACATGTCTCAACCTGCCTCCAACATGTCTCCACCTCCCTCTGACATGTCTACACCTCCCCCTAACATGTCTCCACCTCCCTCTGACATGTCTACACCTCCCCCTAACATGTCTCCACCTCCCTCCAACATGTCTCCAGCCCCGTGACCCTGAGGTGTATCACTGCTGAACTTATAAAAACTAAAAATATTACATGTCCATGTATTTATGAATCCTTAAACAGTCTGCCATATGTAAAAATATTGTATAAAAACTACAGTAGAACAGAACAAAAAGAACTTCAGTTAAACAACAACTAAAGTATTCTGTTTTTCAGCGTTTTCTGCGTTTTCCCTCAGCTTAGAGCCATTTCTGACCTCTCAGCATTTCAGTTTTGGTCTTGACTGTGACCTGTCTTTCCTTTTCACCATTCTCCAGAAGATTTCCTTTGTGTTAAGAATCATTATCCCTCCAGACCCGTAGTTACCATGATGAACCATCTCATACATAGCTGCATCAAAAATATTTATTTCAAATGCTGCTAGAGTTGTGTGCAGAACAGAATCATGTCCCGAACAGAACAGTGATGTTTTGGTGCAGTGGCTGCTGCCCTCTGCAGGCCTGGGCCAACTGGTTTGCTTCCATCACTCCTCTTCCTCAGGTTATTAAGTGGAATCTGTTTTTGATTTAAGATGTTTAACAGCTGTAAAAGATCCCTGCAGGCCTCACCATAAAATCTGAGGTGGCTTCCTTTAGCATCAGTGTGTTCCTAAGAGGAATTTACCTCATGCCGTCACTGTTAAATGATACCAAACTTTGAGACTTATTATTGACTTCTGCATTAAATGTTGGTACTGTTCAGATTAAGTCATATTTCATGCTTCAGGGTGATGATGTGAACAACAGAATGAAATGAAACAGAATTTGAAAATGAAATGGTGATGAAGTAGAAAACTTGAATAAGTCTTTTTTCTTTTAAAACAGTTTTTTCCCAGACTGACATATTTCAAATGTTTATTTCTTTTTATTTTGATGATGATAACTGACAACTAATGAAAACCCCAAATTGAGTATCCCAGAAAATTAGAATATTGTGGAAAGTTTCAATATTGAAGACACCTGGTGCCACACTCTATTCAGCTACTTAATTCAAAGGCCTTTAAATGATCTCTCAGTCTAGTTCTGTTGGCTACACAATCATGGGGAAGACTGCTGACCTGACAGTTGTCCAAAAGACGACCGTTGACATCTTGCACAAGGATGGCAAGACACAAAAGGTCATTGCTAAAGAGGCTGGCTGTTCCCGGAGCTCTGTGTCCAAGCACATTAATAGAGAGGCGAAGGGAAGGAAAAGATGTGGTAGACAAAATTGTACAAGCAACAGGGATAACCGCACGCTGGAGAGGATTGTGAAACAAAATCTATTAAAAAATGTGGGGGAGATTCACAAAGAGTGGACTGCAGCTGGAGTCAGTGCTTCAGGAACCACCAGCACAGACGTATGTAAGACAAGGGTTTCATCTGTCGCATTCCTGGTGTCCTGGCGTCAGAAGCGTCTTGCCTGGGCTAAAGACAAAAAGGACTGGACTGCTGCTGAGTGGTTCACAGTTATGTTTTCTGATGAAAGGAAATGTTGCATGTTCTTTGGAAATCAAGGTTCCAGAGTCTGGAGGAAGAGAGGAGAGGCACAGAATCCATCCAAGAATCCAAGTTTCCAGTCAGTGATGGTTTGGGTGGCATGTCATCTGCTGGTGTTGGTCCACTGTGTTTTCTTAGGTCCATGTCTACCAGGAAGTTTTAGAGCACTTCATGCTTCCTGCCGCTGACCAATTTAAGGAGATGCAGATTTAATTTTCTAACAGGACTTGGCACCTGCACACAGTGCCAAAGCTACCAGGACCTGGTTTAAGGACCATGGTATCCCTGTTCTTAACTGGCCAGCAAACTGGCCTGACCTTAACCCTGTAGAAAACCTCTGGGGTATTATGAAGAGGAAGTGGTGATACGCCAGACCCCCTGAGCAGTGCCACAGACTGATGCTGCAGTAATTCAGGCAAAAGGAGCCCCAACCAAGTATTAAGTGCTGTACATGCTCATACTTCTTATGTTCATACTTTTCAGTTGGCCAACATTTCTAGAAATCCTTTTTGTGGATTAGTCTTAAGAAATATTAAAATTTTCTGGGATATTAAATTTGGGTTTTTCATTAGTTGTCAGTTATAATCATCAAAATGAAAAGAAATAAACATTTGAAATATGTCAGTCTGTAAGGAATGAAAATCTACATTATACAAGTTTCACTTTTTGAATGGAATTACTCAAATAAATCAACTTTTTCATATTCTTATTTTATGACGAGCACCTCTATGTGAACCTCTATCTGCGTTGGGTACTGATATTTCCTAGAGAGTTTTCTTTTGTAGTAGATGTTATTCCTCTTGGCATCAAAATGTTGCTGACAGGCTTCTCTTTCTCTGTTCCTGTTGTCACTAGTATAGATCCTACTCAAACATCTGTAAGCAAGATTTGCTTTTCTGCCGAACATTCAAACAACAAAAATGTTAGAAAGCTTTTTCAACAACTTTCTGTCTCTGCTCCTCATATTCTGTCTTATTGGAATAGATTAGTTAGAGACATATTGTGGAAAAATATTTGGTCCTTACCTTAGAGCAGTGGTTCTCAAACTGGGGGGGCATTGCAGCATGAAAGGGGGAACGCATGGGACTGGAAAAATGTAGCAGACTGCTATTTTGAGGGCTCCTGGAAACATTCTGGTCCACACTCCACACAGTAGTGCACCAATTCGTCTTTATCAAAACAATATAAAGAAGAAGAAGAACTGCAGCTCTTGGGCCTCATTTATCAAACTGTGTAGTGATGGGATGTTCAGCTCTTTTCAGAGAGCCGGGCTCGGCTCCCAAAGAAGAGTCGGCTCTTTTGGTTCCCGAATGGCTATTAATTTAGCATCTTTTTAACCCCCATAATTTACCTTAACTTCTCAAAAATTAATGAATTGTGCTTTGAAAACCCTTTTGTGTTCAGCATTTTTACAAGAAGCCTTATATTTGCCTTCTTTTGTGCATTTATTCAGACACAAATCCACTTTATTTTGTTTAATATTTCAACAAAACTCTTATATTGCAAAAATGAACAAAAAACAGCAAACAAATCATAAAAAACAGAACGAGAACCAAACTCAAGAAAACAGCATTAATGTCCTCAGTGCAGGCTGGCATTCAGAAAACTAAAATGCCTCATCTTGGATGGCTGATCCGGTTTCCCACTGTCTGCTGTCTCACTCAAAGTGTAGCACCGTGTATTTCTGAATGTAGGTTCTGGATGTATCTGAATCAGCCTTGAGGTCCGTCATCAAATGATGACATTCACGATGCTGTTACCTATTTTGTAAACTTGGATGAACTCAGGGTTTTCTTTCTTTTTTGTACAGTAAACCGCAAGATTTCTGTCAATTCGTGCAAAATCTTATGACTCTTCATCCATCATGTCATGGACTGCTTATAAAATGTCAAAATTCCCTCCAATGTCATAACCAATCAAATTTCTCAGAGTGGGGTGTGAGACAAAGATCCTGATGGATCACGTTGGAAAATGTAACAATGTTTAACTGGTGGGCATTACTGGTGTCAGAAAGACAGAATAGTGGCAGCAGGTGGAGATGCTGTCATCACAGTGATTGCTGATATCTCAGTTGGTAGAGCATCCGTCTGCCATGCGGAGATCGAAGTTCAAATCCCACAGGGGTGAACAGTAATTTCTTCCAGATGGATGGATAATAGAGTAAGAATATAAATAAAAATAAGTAGTACACTTAAGTAATTCCTTGATAAGTACCCCAATAAATTTATTTATAATTCCCCCTTTTGACCTCTAAGAGGTCAACCTTTAAAAATTGTCATAGATATAATTTATTTTATTACATTACATTACATTCTTATTTACAGTAATAAACAAGAAAATGGATTCAAACCCAGCTTCAACCTGGTCCACTAATTTATACTCATCTGTAACGGCATCTTTAATGGGGGTGAAGATTGAAGAGGCAGCTTTAACAGGTGCTAAAGGAAAGAATTTTTCCAAGGGCCTACAGGGAGCAGAGGGGTTCTGAGTCATATGAAGCTCCAAGATGCAGGTTGTAAGAGAAGCCTTTGTAGAGGCAACAGAAGGAACAGTCCACAAAGTGGGACATGCATTAGAGCAAGCTACACAGGAAGATGATGTAACAAAATGAGTATGATTAATCATGGCAGTTAACCAAATATTTGCCTGATGCATACGTATTTCAACTTCAACCCTATAAGATATGGTATAATTTACAGTATGGGTAGAGTAGATGTTAGTTGTCGGGGGTCCACTACCAACACTGTGATGGAAATTATTGTGTGAGCTTGGCCTAAATTTTATTAGAGCTGTCATAATTTGAAAACATAATTGTAATGCTTAGGATATGATGATCAAGTGGCTTTTCATCATCATGTGGCCTCTTCACACTAAAAACGAAACTTACAGACACTGGACAGATCTCTTTGTAGCTTCCCCTTTCCCCGTCTACCCAGGGTGAAGTAAGGGGCAAAAGATCATGAACTGTCTCAAAGTTTGTCATGTTCATTTCATTTTATGGAAAACTCTCTCCAAATAGTTCCGTTTTATGAAGAACTCTCTCTAAAAGTTGCCCTAGCAACAGCTATTGATAGATATCTCCATTAAGTCATGATGATGATGATGACATTTGGTAAAGGCGTGATCAGAAATCTATATAACTTTGTGACACTTCCTTGTTTGTCAGAGAGATCTCTCTGCATGCTTGACTGCATGATTTTTTTATATATTTCTCTTTGCTATAATAAATTTGTAAAAGACAGTTTGACTCGGCATCATTTTTGATTCTCCCAATGAAGATTTTTTCCAGCACAACACCTATTTGAGTTGAGCTTGTTAAGTCATCAACCACCTTAATTCCAACTTGACTCAGTGGGGTCTTTACCAGACATGTAAGCTCCCAGGACATACACTACTGTTCAAAAGTTTGGGGTCACTTCCCTTTGAATCCCATGGCAAAGTGACCCCAAACTTTTGAACGGTAGTGTATAATCCAATATCTTTAACCTGTGGATCCAAAAAGTTATTATTAGAGGGTTGCAGTGTCCCGACTGACATCCTGAGGGAGAAGAAGACTTTACAATGGTTAATCTGCCATAGATTACTGGCTCCGTGGTTGCATTATATCCAGCCCTATTATAATACCCCCAGCCAGACCCAGCTTCCTTGGCTCAGTTCCTGGTCCTTGGGTTCTTGGTGCTGCACATCTCTGGACCTGTGTTTATTGCGCTCCATAGGTTTTTCTCTAATGACCCTGGACCTGGCATCTCCCTACCAAACATTAACACTGTATATGTGACGCATGGTTACAATAAAATTTTTCCAGTCTTGTCTGTCTGAGATGGGTCGTGGTAATAGCCTTTGATGAGACAAAGTTTGCTACACTGTGGGTGGTCAAAACAGTCAGGAGATGATGCATGACAATGTGGACTTTAATGTATGGAGTTTGGCTTATTTTTACAGCGTCCAGCTTGAAACTGTAATAGAGTAAAACCTGTCTGCCTCCATCTTTTATCTGAAAGAGTACCAGTTGACCAGAGACCTCAAGGCAAAAGAAAAGTGTGTAGTCCAGAACTACCAGAATAGTGGCAGAATGCAGCATTTGTTTAAGAGCAATAAACTGAGCCTCAGCCTATTCTTCAAGAGGATACTGAGAGCGCCAAATGGGCATAAAGTGTAGAAAGAAAATTGCACAGGAGGGAAATGAGAATAGAAACTCACATCTGTGGGTCCCTCAGACCACAGTGGGATGGGGAGAGTTTAACATAATGTCAGCCTGTAGATGATCCGTGTGCTCCCTGCTGGTGTTCCAAAATAGCCTTCTCAGCAGTATGATACACAATCATATAGGCGTCGTTAGTGGAAGAATAGAGAACTTGTGGCAGACTAGTCTGTTTCCAGTCCTGGGCTTCTAACAGGCATTTTATCATAGGACCTAAATCCTTAGCCTGATGCATAAGAGCTAAGTTTATAGGACATCTGACCAGAGCAATTCTACAGCAGCTACGACCCCGTCCTTACCTACAAGGAGGCAGGGCAAGCTGATGGACCAGGAGGTCCCTGGTATCTCTTTTTCAAAAACATCATGATAAATAAAATCCACATCTCTAGTATAGTTACAGGTTAAATGGAGAAAGTCAGCGGAGGGAGTATAAGAATGAAGGGACAACAGCCAGGGCTTCCAGCTCTGAAATGGGAAAAAATGCCAGTCTTTTCAACAGCCTCAGGTTGTAACAAGGCCCAGTATATATCCATAGATGTTAAAGGCGTGGAGGATTGCAGCACCATCTGACCAGGCTGGGAGAGGATAGGTGCTCCACATTTAAGAACCTGTCCATCGGGGAAAGTAACCTCAGTTCCTTCCGGTAAACAGATAACAACCATTCCTGTTTTACACATAATGTCTCTTTCCAGACAGTCCAGAGAAAATGGGTGGAGAATCTGGCTCCTGTATCCACCAGGAAGGGCAAATAATATGTTTCCACAATCATTTGGAGCATAGGTTCTGCCAAGCCTTGCTCCATTGATTTGTCTGGGCAACCTTATGCGTACCACTGGCCACCAGAGCCTTGCCACATTTGGCCAGAGGCTTGGTTAGGGTTTGGAGCTGGATGAGGTTGTGGTCCTTGACCTCCAGTTTGGGATTATACAGGGGGGTCACAGCAGTCCCGTGCCCAATGTCCAGGCTGGCCACAGTTGTAACAGCACTGGTTGTCACCTGACCACTGAGAACCTCCCACCTTTTCTCCCTCTGAAACCTCCCTGTCCCCTTCTAGGGCCAAATTGACCATGCCCTCTGGCGTATAGCTGCCGTGGAGGGCCCTGATTATGTCCAGAGGGATTCATGGCTGTGTGGTCGGTCCATGTGCTTTTGGATCTAAGAATAAACTCTTCAGGTGTTTCACCATCCTTAAAAGTGAACACCAGTGCTTCTACAGTGACAGCTGGCCAGCGTTCTCTCATGGCCGTGTATAGAAACAATCTGTGATTATCAAGTTGATCCTCATCAGGGGAAATGTGTGACCCAGCTCAGTTTTCCACATGAACTAGGTCAGTAGTGGAGGCGGTGTGGTTCCTCATCCACTATTATCAGATTCAATAAAGTATGTCCACCTTTGTTTTCTGCTGTACTTCTGGCTGATCTGTGCAATTAATCTTTCAATTCACTTTCTGCTACTTCTGACACCTTTACTTACCCATCATTCTTCATAACTGGTGCCTGTAAAGCTGGCTACAGTACGGAGGGGGTGGTGAAGGAAAGAGGTTGCTCGAGGGTAATTGGAGAAAAATGCCCCTTGTTCCATTTCCTTCTCCACCCTGCCTCCTTTCTGACTTACTCTGCCCTTTCTCTCCACGAGTCTTTGACTGCTCTACTTTTGATTTGTAAATTTAGAACATCTGTTTGCTGACATCAGACCATTTAGTCATCTCAAAATCTTTGGGCAGGAAATTACTCTCCTGCCATGATTCTGTGAATTTTTCAACTTTCCTTATTATGGTATCCTTGTTGTCCAGATGTGTTTCTTTTACCAGTTTTTTTTTTTTTTTTTTTACTTTTTCCCTCAAGATGGAAGAAATGTTGTGATGTTATAATTTTGTTCTTAGGTACAAATGATACACTTGATTCAGAAGTATGGACGTAATGCCGTAATATGAGACCAAATTTCTGGGGGTTCTCTCCAGTCCCATTAAAGTACTCAATGTGGACAATTTTTAGAAAAGGTTTGACCTTACCTTTTTTTATGACCGGTCTTTCAGTGCCAGATCCGGGTAGAGGATGATGATGACGATTGTCCTTTAAATCCTTTTTGATGTCAGCAGAGAGAAAACTTTATTACAAAAACAATTCAGTTAGTTCAAGATTAATTTTATACCATACTCGATCCCCATACGGGCCACCTAAATGCTGCTTCTCCATATTTAGTCTGGACTCTGATCTGGACTAGTGGACCAGAATCTTTGGATCTAAGAGCTCTGCTAAGTTTATATTCTCTGAACATATCACAGATTTATTCTGGGCCTAAACTGTTCTGGGATGTAAACCATCAGAAGAGTTTAAAATCTATTCTGTAATTGACTGGAAACCCGTATAAAGTGGAAAACTAGTGTAAATATTTTACAACTGGTGTGATGTGCTCAGATCTCTTAGTCCTGGTTAAAACTCCAGCAGCAGCATCTGTTAAAGACCATTACAGTAATCCAGCCTACTGGAGATGAATGCATGGATGAGTTTCTCTTGGTTTTTCTGGGAGACTAAACTTTTAATTCTGTTGATGTTTCTGAGCTGGTAAAAAGCTTCTTAGTGAAGCTTTGATGTGGCTGCTGAAAGTCAGAATTGAATCTATCAACACTTCAAGGTAACAAGTCTCCAGGTGTTTACCAATACTGACCTTCTTCTCTTTGCAACCAAACAGAATAATCTCAGTTTTGTCTTCATTTAACTGTAGAAAATTATCCCTCATCCAAGGTTTCATTTGCTTCTGCCTAACATGCCAACTCATATCTCTCTGGAAAACTTAGTTGTTTCTTTGTTTGTTTAGAACGGAAGCTTATTAAAGAACCTGCTCAAGCTGCCAAAGTTTTAAAGAGAATCTGCTGTGGGAGCATGTGTCCCGGATGGCAGTGTGGGTCCTGATGAATCCAACACCGCCACCGGAGGTTCTTTTCAATCAGGGGGAGCAGAGTTAAAAGCCACACTACAATGGTTTTTAAAAACAGTTTATTAATATAAAAAAAAAAGGTAAGACATCTTCCCATCTTGGGCCTTTGAGTGTTCGTAGTGTCCAGGCATGCAGCCTCTGGCAGCGTTCTGGCCAAGAACTTGCAGACACTTCCTCTGGTCCCTCTGGCTCGCCATTCCTCTGGAGGTGCCGTGGTCTCGGTCGCCTCCGGTTCTGGTTTCAGTCAGCCATGTCCTTGGCTGCTGCCTCTGGTCCCAGCCGTCTGCTCTCCTGCCAGCCGTGTACGCCTCTGTTCACTCTGCAGGCCCCGCCTAAACCTTCTCAGGACTGCTCGCACCTGTCTCTAACTGAGCTCATTAGGGCTCGATGGACTTCAGATGGTGTCGATTAAAAAATACCAAATACTGCATAAAACCAAGGTATAAAACAAGTAAAACATGGGGTTAAAAATATAAATAAATCATACAAATTAAAGTAACATGCGGTTAAAACAATAAATAAACCATGTACTAATTAAAATCAATCACACACCCTCTTCAGCCCCATCACACATGCATCTGGAAAACCTCTGAAGATGGATGTAAGGGACTCTGAGGAGGACAGGAACAGGAACTTCTCTATAAACAGCAGATAGAATGGGCCTGTCCACTTCATCGTAGTCTTGTTGGTAAGTAATACAAAGTTTGTAATATAAATGTATCGGTAAAGTTTTTACCACTCAAGTGGAATCATTAAATGGGATCCAGAAAATTCTATAACTGATGACCAATAATGAAAAATATGCCATACACTATATTCTCCTCTTATCTGGAAGAGTCAATATTAATGTGCCAAATGACCTGTTTGGGTTTGAAAACAATAAAATAATTTTTAAAAATAAAAGTCAATGCCACCTGGGGACTTTCACCCCAGGAAATCTAACATAAAGCACGTAGGTTCGTTACACAATTTAGGAGACATGTTCCATAAAATAAATATTTATGTAAGAATTAAAACAGTAAAAGAAATAAAAACCAAACCAAGATAAGAAAATGCAGCAAGGCTTCCTGATGGTGGAACAGGCGCAAAGATTAAGGGCATTTCAAAAACAAAGGAAAAATGAACTAAATTCACCCCACCACAAATCACTCATTCAGGGCCACCTACACCAGTTTGTGCAGTTCACATGTACACCACAAAAAAAGGGAGACGCCCCCACCAGGAGGGCCTGTCCACCACCAGGGGGAGGAAGCACAATTAGAAAAAAAACAGTCAATAAAATTACAATACTAAAAGTAAACATAACAAAGTAAAAAGTGTAATAAAAACATAAGTAATATAAGAAAAACCAAAGGGCTACAGCCCTTCAAAACCTTAGTCCGTTGAATGAAGAACTCCAGTTACAGAGGAGTCGCCTGTCAGGCGATCACCAGGGCAAAGTACACGGGTGGACGGCCTGCAAGACAACCAACAGAACAAAGTAGAAGACAGTTGCAGACACAGCAACCAAAAGCAGCAGTCGGTGTTGTGGGACGTGTGCCTAGGTCCTCTGTGTCGATCAGAGCAGGATCCCACCTAGGAGGAATCTTGGGCCACAACCCACTGACTGCAGTTACCAGTCAAACCACTTTCCTGGATACCAGCTCAGGAAGTGATCTTTGAGGGATCACCTTCAGTGTTCAAGCTGCTGCCCACTGCTTAAAAATCAACAGTTTATATGTGAGGGACACCGCAATGCCAATGACTGAACACTGCTCGCAATCATCTCACTTGGACCTAATCAGGTGAGCTTGACTATATTTTTCCCTTGCTGGTTAAATGTCACCTAATCCAGGTAACCTGTATCAGTCAGCAGCTGTTTATCCACTGTGCTATTTTATTTCAGGTGATGCTGCTGTTGGAGAGGGAGTGAAGTACTTTATAACAACAATAATTTCCAAACTCCAGTTTCATCACTTCAAAAGTCAAGTCTCATATTATTATAAGGGTTAATTAGGGGTCCAAGCCCGCTGAGTAGCGCAGGACCCGCATTGCAGCATGCAATGCGGTTCCCAGCACTCAGCGTGCTGGAACCCTATTGTAATTGTAAAGTTTTTTATTATTATTATTCTTCCGCCCAAA
>JBAFTB010000025.1:2836941-2850790 GCA_037177355.1 Melanotaenia trifasciata
TGTGTGTGTGTGTGTGTGTGTGTGTGTGTGTGTGTGTGTGTGTGTGGGTGTGTGTGTGTGTGTGTGTGTGTGTTCTTAAAAAGCTGCTGAATGCAGCCTCATCCCAGCTGCCAGAGCAGCCTTCCTCTTTCCAAATCAGAGTAAAGTCCTTTTAGGGACACACTGCTGCTGGTCTGAGAGAAGACATTGGCCTTCAGATATGGTTCTATTTACCCTGTTGGATAAAGAAAAATAGGTGTGGTACTGTATCTCCAGCAGCACGCCGGTTCAGGGACATAAATCCAACAAGAGCGGAGCATCAAAAAGTTTGATCTTATCGTTATCGCCACAGATTCTCCTTCCTGCACACACAGCCAAACACGAGGATCACCTGCAGGGCTGAGGTGTTTGGGTGCCATGATTAATGACCGTTAAACATCCAGAGCAGAAACAAGGTGGGAGCCAGCCTGCAGAGGGGCTCCAAAAGGGAAAATTCCTGCTCAAACACATACTGACACGTTAGTGTTTGGACGTGTGCTGCATTGAAAGCTGCATCCTGTTAATGATTTCACAGCTGACGTTTTCACTCAGGGGTTACTCGTGACTAAACAAAGACTGAAGAAAGGAAGTATTTATTAGTATAAATATTTTTATTACTTAATTTCAGTTTATTTATACAGCACCAGCTCACAGTGTGTCCTCTCACACAGAGAATAATCCATTTCAGCAGTAGTCATTTAATCCCAGTTCATGAAGAATAACTCAAAGACAATAATGAACAACATAATTATTAATTATACCTGCATTTGATGAGAAACTAGTTTCCTATTATTTATCAAGGTCTTTCTAACAGAATAATTATTTTGGTTGAATTATTATAGAAATAATTATTTTGAATAATTAAAAAGTTAATTTAAAATATTTCCAATATTTTATCTAAAAAAATCCCTTGGGGAATTAATAAAGTACTCAAATTATTTTCATAAATTTAATTTATTTAATATGAATATTCTGCCAAAGGACTGCATGATGAAATAATCGTTATCTCATCTGCATGATGAGAGCTGCAGAAAATATTCCTCAAAAATGAGCTTTCTATGTCGTCCTGACAAAAACTCCAGGAAACAATTTAACCAGGACACGGAGGTTAGTGAACGACAGACTTCTGCATCGTCTCTTCATGGTTAGAGATAAACAACAATAAACAACAATAAGAGATAAACAACAATAAGAGATAAATGACAGCAGGAGAGATAAGCAGCAGTTTTTCATCTGAAATGTTAGATTTTACTGTGAGTTTGAATCTCGTTGACATGTTTCATCTTTTTACTGTATAAATATTTTCAGCTGCAGTAAATGAAGAAACTCAGATGCAGGTTTCCGGCTGTAGTTTGGTCCTCAGCTCAGGAGATGGAGCAGCTTCCTGTGGATTTTACTACTCACGAGGTTCAGTGGATGAGGATCCTGCAGTCTTTGACAGCAGCTCTTGGTTTAACACAAAGATGTTTTTTCTCACTCATGCAGGCGATGAGTGGAAAACAGACTTTATGCAACATCACTGCCTTCTGATGATGGTGACACCCAGGGGTGCTGAAGTGTCTGCAGACTTTGGTTCAGCCACTCTGAGCCTGCATAAACATCTGGATGCAGTTTTCAAATTATAATATAATATATAAGTATCTGGACGTCCCAATCCAGATACCTGTACGGTCCTGATCCAAGTATGTAGATGGTCCCAGTCCAGGTATCTGGACAGTGAAAATCCAGCTAAGATCATCAGGGAGGAACACACGGTGATGAAGGAGGAAGTTAAAGCTGCTACCACATGATGCTGGTCATTTTACAAAATGAAAGCAAAGATCAGGAAGTCCAGCGGGAATGTAGGGAACATCTGGCCTCTGGGGGAATCTCCTCCTCAGGGATCAGTGTGGGTATCATGGGTTACTCTGCTGATGCATGAACAGTTGCAGTGCTGCTTCTGGGAGAACAGGATACTCCTGAATACAGAGCATGTTGTTGTACATGGATGAAGATTTGAAGTCATCCAGAGGTCGCTGCAGACGGATGTCGGACCTGCACGGGGGGAATGAGGGGGGTTGCAGACAGACAGGCCCTTTGAGCAGCTGCAGTCTGCCTGGAGGTGGAAATAGCTGGACGGACTCCACACAGCAGACCTCTTTCAGACTCTGTGTCTCAGCTGGGGGGTGCAAAGCAGATAATCTATGAAACAAACATCTGGGCTGCTTTTCTGACAGTCTGAGGGTGACAGCAGTGATCACGAGCAGCAACAATGAAAGAAACATGAGGAATAGTGAGATGTGGAGGAGTGGGATGAGGGTAATGAGTCTTGCCTGGAAAATGGCTGCTATGGAGCAGAATGGGGTGGTGGGGTGGTGGTTGGGGGGGGGTGAAATGTTCATGTCTGATTGCAGCTACATTTCTAAGGCAGACAGCAGATCTCTGTTTCCCAGCATCACCACAAAAACTCACATAAACCTGCACATAACTGCTGATGGGACGTTAAAAATTCAACTACTTTCATTTGTTCTGGACTCGAAATGATGAAGCTTGTAGCTCATCTTCATTCAGAGGTGCACGGCTTTCCATTAATCTGATGGCCGCTGAGTGTGTTGCTGCTTTTGACATGAGTGACTGGAGTCTGAACCTGGACCTGATAACACAACAGCGGCCTCAGTGGATACAATCCCAGTGGGAAAACGTTTGGATCGTATGGAAAATGAAAATGAACAAAACTATTCTTCCACCAGCACAAAGTCCTGGTTATTTCAGGCCAGGACTACAGGCCAGTCCAGTACCAGAACCCTCCTCTTCCTCAGCCACGCTGCTGTAATGTAGCAGAATGTGTTTCTTCGTCTTGTTGCAAACTGCATGGACGTCCTGGAAAAGATGTTGCTGTAAAATATGAGTGAACTTCGCTGTGTGCAGCAGTCTGATCTGTGGGATTCACAGATTTTCATCCATTCACATGTTCAGTGGGTGCAGAGCTTCTTTCACACACTCAGAAAGGGAAAATAAGTTCCCCCCAAAAAACTAAAAGTCAGTGGAACAAATCTGATTTCTCCTTTTAAACAGAAGAAAGGTCAAAGTACCAGACCCCATGGAACTGTGGAGATCATCTTAATAATCATCTTGCTAGATTATCCATATCAGTACTGATCTCCGACAATAAAAATTACTTCTGGTTCGTTCCTAATGATAAGATTTCCACATGTTCTAATGCTTCTGTTCTCTTCTCAGATGAACCATGTGGAGGAGCGTTTTGGCCCAGAATCCAATAAAGAGGTTCTGCTCATGTGCATCGGCATCACGTCTGGAGTTGGCCGACTCATCTTTGGCAGGGTTGCAGATTATGTCAAGGGAGTCAACAAAGTATTCCTGCAGGTGAGTTTGGCCTGAAACTTCGGAGCAGTGAAACTCTCTGAATCAGCATTTAAAGCATTTGTGACAGTTAGGCAACATTAAGATCCTTAAAAAAGGGCTGAGATTCAAGGCTGCTGCAGACAAAGGTTTTTAAAATGAACAAAGGTCTTACATGACAGATAGACTGTTTATGTTGGAAAGCCTCCATCAGAACCAGATCCAGGAGGGACCACCATCTTCTTGGACTGGTTGGGGTGGCAAGGACAGGAAAGCGGAATCAGCCAGCAGCAGAACTCTAATCAGCTGAGAAAGAAGAAGAGAAACACAAATGAAAAACATCAATACTGTGGAAAATAAGGAAAAAATAAAATACTTTAATTCAGTGAAATACAAATAGATACTGAATGAAAAAATGACAACAATTAAATGATAAACAAACAATATAAAAGTAAATACATTAATAATTGTAAATAACAAAAAATAGATAAATAAAAAATATGAATATGATTAAAACAAAATAAACACAGTAAAAATTGTGACAAAAAAAGAGACAGGAATAAAATAAAATACAATTACATGTCAAATACATTAATAACAATAAATAAATACAAACAAATTAGAGCTCAAGATTTTTGTCCAAACCTGACGGGTTCTGTCGGGTTCGGGATTAGTTTCTATCGTTTTACACGGGCTCGGGTCGGACTCGGGCTCGCGCAGTTAATGAGTGGTCTGGTGAAATCTGTCAGGCTCGGGCCTTATCGGCCTTGTTTTTAAAGCCCGATTAGACCTCTAAAACAAACAATAAATACACATTGTAAAAAATAAAAACAGAAATTATAGTAAGTAAATGAAAACAAATTAATAATTCAGATTAAAACAAATAAAAGAAGCTCTCAGCGAGCACAGACCTCCACCAAGCCATTGTAATTTGATTCTGGGCATTATTATTAAAGATTTTTAAAGACTTTAAAGCTTTTTTTATGTCCTTTTGTCAGTCAGTGTTTTTGAGGACTGTTTGACAAATTTTTGGATTGTGGATGTTCTTGGAATTTGAGGACTGCATCCTCCCGGAGTTAACCTGCCACAGAAGCTAACCGGCCTGAGTTTGCTACATCCTCCTGGAGCTAACCGGCCTGAAACTGAGTCTGCTGTGTTCACCTGGAGCTAACCGGCCTGAAACTGCTGTGTTCACCTGGAGCTAACCGGCCTGAATCTGCTGTGTTCACCTGGAGCTAACCGGCCTGAATCTGCTGTGTTCACCTGGAGCTAACCGGCCTGAGACTTAGCCTGCTTCAAAAGAGGCATTATATACATTAAAACGTTTCTTGACTAAATTAAATTACACTGAGCTACTTATGGCTGGAGATTTTTATTGGAACTGGCTAAATGCAACTTTTGATGAATTTAAAAGTTTTTGTGACTCTATTAATCTAACACAATTAGTCAACTTACCCACTAGGCCTAATTTTAAAAGTAAAAGTCCACCTTGATTGATTGCCTCACAAGTTCTCTTGACTGGGAGTCTTCTGCAATGCCTTCAGTGATCACTGTGTTGTTGCTGCTTGTAGAAATACTAAAATGCCAAAATGTAAACCACGTGTAGTCTGCAAGAGATATCTTAAACATTTTAACGAGCAAGCTGTTCATCATGATTTGTCTATAGTTAAATGGAAAAATATCGACCTACTACCAGATGTCCTGATAGCTTGGACATGTTTTAAGAACAGTTTTATGTAAATTGTGAATAAACATGCTCCTTTAAAGAAACGCAGGGTTAAGGGGCGAGAATATCCTTGGTTTGCACCTGGACTAGAACTAAAACAGAGCATGAAACAAACTTATCTACCGATTGGTCTGTTTTTAAAGGGCTTAGAAAAAAATGCACATCTTTTATCAAAAAGACCAAATCAGAATATTTTTTGTCTATCACTACTTAGAACCTCAATGATCCACAGAAATTCTGGAAAGTGATTAAGTCTCTTTCTGTGAGTAAAATTTCTCAGGCTCTTTCTACATTCGTTCTCAAAGATTCAGTGCCAGTTTATGATAGCGCTGAAGTCTTGATTTGCTTTAATGAGCATTATTTTTATCAGTGGGTTCTTGTTTGGTTCTGCAGGAACCTCTTCTACAAATCCTGGCATAAAACCCAAAAAATCTTCTGGGGATCCCTTTAACTTTGCACCTTTTACTGTTCATGAAGTGCATAAAGCTCTAAAAACATTAGATCACACAGGAAAGAATCCTTTAAAAACCGGATCACCCCCACAATCTAATCACTTGTTCCTTATTCCATTTTTGACATTTCATGAAAATTTCAACGAAATAAGTCCAAAACTTCAGTTATGTTGCGAAATGAGAGACAGACAAATGGACGGACAGACAGATTACCAACGGCAGTGAATAAATTAAATAAATAAGTGTTTGAAGGAGGACGTCTCTTTCGGTTTTCCAGAACAGGAACACCAGTTATATCTGGTTTCTGTGACAACTCTTTGATGGAAGATGCTGTTGTGCTTCGTTTTGTTTCATAAACTCATCAGATAGTCCCAAAATGATCAAAATAGGTTCTGTTCTATCTGGACTTCCAAGATCCTGGAAAAGGAATGAAAATGCTTCACCATGTTGGGATAAAGGGCAGGCTCCATGGAGCCACATTTCTCACACAGAGGAGATACTTCTGGGAATATTCTGGGAATAATGTGCGTGGGAGCAGTGCTCTAAACTCTCTGAACTGAACCTCCTCTTCCTCCTCTTCCAGGTGACTTCCTTCTTTGTCATCGGCGTCATGTCTATGATGATCCCCTTGTGCCACATCTTTGGTGGGCTGATCGCTGTGTGCCTGTTGATGGGGCTGTTTGACGGCTGCTTCATCTGCATCATGGCCCCCATCGCCTTCGAGCTGGTCGGGGCCAACGACGTGTCCCAGGCCATCGGCTTCCTGCTGGGCCTCATGTCGGTCCCCATGGTCGTCGGTCCTCCGATTGCAGGTAGCGTAAGGCTCAGGACATCCCTGAAAATCTGTAAATAATGAAAAATAATTTATATTTTATGTTGCGCCAGTAAAGATGAAGGTTTCCTGGAGATGTTAGAGCAGAATGAGCCTTTCACTCTGATATTCTTCAGTCTTTTGCTCCCTCTAGTGTTCACATTTCACCTACCTGGTCCTGAACATCCAAGAAAAACAAAGAGTTTAACAGCACATCTAAAAGTAGGAAGACAAGATACTGCAGGAAGATGTGAAACCAAAAAGAGAAGGTGAAAGGCAGAGATTAAAACAACCAAATGAAATTAGACTCGATCAGAAATGAGAAATGAGAAAAGATGCAGGTCTGTTTCTCTGAAATGCTTCATACAAGCTAAAGCTACACTGCAGAGATTAGCTAGCTTACAGAAACTGTTTGAGAAGATTCAGACTATCATCCAGAGAAATAATCTGCCAGTGCAGGATAATAACTGTACTTGGTAAGATTTCCTGAAGTGAGAAAAGCTCTTAAAACGAGTGAAACATTCCAAGAAATTAATGAAGTAAAAACCTCCATCTGTCTCACTTTGAGAGAAAAGATCTGAAAACAAGAGGAACTAAACAAGATGATTCTTCTGGATTGAAGAATTGTTATAGATACGGGTTATTTTTGTCATAAATCATTAATAATGGATTAGATTTAAAAAAAAAATTCTAGACGCTCGAAGCACTTTAGATTGAATCCTTTCCATTTCTATATGAATTCAAATAAACCTTTATTTATTTAACCTTCATTTAATGTCAATCTTTACTTGAATTGTTGACTAAAGGTGAGTCTGGCTGCCAAAAATCAGCCATAGGAACCTGCTGTAATCTTTGTTCAGGTCAGCTCCTGATATCTGGACCACATCTGGCCCACACAACACCTGCCAGTGCCATGCCTGAGCCATTAGAGCCAAAAGTAGCCGGATTAGGCCCAAACATGTCTGCTGCCTGTGTATAACTGCAGTTTTCTTAGGGGTCCTGATGTAAATGGAATAAAAATTTACTCTAAGGCTGCTTGTTCTCCATCTCCTGTCAGCTTCCGTTCAACCCATGTTTTCTCTCAGTGTTTCCAGTTTAGCATCATCAGCATCCCAGAAGCTGCTGGGAATGAAAACCCAACCCTGTAAATGACCCAGGAAGGCTGTATCATTTAGATGTTGGTGTAAAGTGTGTTTTTTCTCCTGGCTGCAGGTTTCCTCCGAGACAAACTGGGAAGCTATGACGTGGCCTTCTACCTGGCCGGTGTACCCCCCATCGTTGGAGGCATGCTGCTGTGTCTGATCCCCTGGGTTGAGGCCAGGCGCAGGAAGAGGGAGAAGGAGGAGGGCCTGAGCAAGGGGCAGGACGAGAAGATGATCGAGCACGAGAAGCCTCAGGAGGACATGAAAAACAAAATAGGGGATTCTGTCCTCTAAGAGCCTGGACAGAGGGCGGTGCGAAGACACCAAGCCATGAGAACGGCCTTCCGTAGGAATAAATCCAAAGCAATGAAACATATCAAACTCATTTTGTTGAAGTACAGTGAAACATGAATGTGATCCTGAAGAACTATGCAGAAAATTAAACTCACTTGAAATTAGCTGAACATTTTCTTTCATCACCAGAGCCAGAATGTTTGTTGTACTTCCACAAAGCTGCTGGCTGGAGCCACAGCATCCTCCAGCGACCTGGTGCTGATTTTTACCCTGTGCTTCTAGATGTAGACATAAGAAAAGATTTACTGGTTAAACAGGAGAAGTTATGAAGGATAATAACCTATCAGAGCAGATCAAATCACTCAGAGGATTTCCTTTGAACCCTGTCGTCTTTATTTCCTTTGAGCTGCTCTCAGAAACGACCTGTTCAGTATTTTAACTTGATGTTTAGTTCTGTTTCATTTCAGAGAAGAACTCTGAGGAATTCAGGTTTTATCTTAATCTGGTGAAGATGCTCCGACACTTGGAGAGATGCATCTGGTGGCGTTTCCGTGGCCACCATGAGAACATCTGCTTCACATTAATTCTCATACATTTCTCAGTGATTTGACATTTTGATAACATAAATGCTGAAAACTGAGAGGGTCCAGGTGATGGCGCAGCTGTTGCCACGTCAACAAGTGAATGTGTGAAGTGATGAAAAGCTCCCAGAGTCTTGATGCTCCTCCATTACACGTTCACCAGCAGTTTCTTACCGTCTCCCCCATGTGAGCAGATCCTGATAATCATTAACTATCAGCTTATCAGGAGCCCAGCTGATCATTAACTGCTCTCAGTTCATCAGCCCTCAGCTGTGTTTATATTGTTGTTTTTATAAAGAAGTCACACCACCTTCGCCAGCTTTAATTCCACCTGCTGAAGACCAAAAAAAAATTAAACAGGCAGAAATCAGAGTGTGCTTGCGTCACACCTGCAGGAGGGAAACTTCTGGTCATGTGACCCGAGGTGAAGCTGCAGAGCCGACACACACACCGCTCGTGTTGCACAAACCAGAAATGCCTTTTTACCAGGAAAGTGGAACTAGTCAACGTTTACATCCTTATTCTCTGTGCCATCATCATGCTAGTTTGTTTGTTTAGAAACAACCAAATGATTTCCTGTTGCCATGAAGGTATTTAGTCTTTTATTATTCGTACTCATTCATTTTTTTTTAGCTTTTTCTTTATGAATATGTGCCATCCAAAGATATCTATGAATTTACATGAAAATCTTTGTATCTTTCCAAAGTATTTTGGAGTATTATTTACCTTGTTTATTGTTTACTTGCTCTTCGTGTTTGGTAGTCAGTGTGACTGATGTGTGCGTACATGGAGGCGTTTGGCTCGTCTTTCCCACGTTCGGTCTTTGTTTCAGTTTGTTTAAGGCTCCAGCTGATCAATAACCACAATGTGCTTTTATTGTTTCAGATATTTCTGTGATAAACAGTTGATGTAATCAATGTTAACAATCACATGTCACTACTTTAAGAGAGTAAAAGAATTACAAAAACTTCAATGACCTCATTATTTATCTGTGTGTGTGTGTGTGTGTGTTGGCCTCCAGATGAAACATTTAACCACCACTTCCTTCATGTCTCTGCCGACCAGTGAGCATCTTCTTTAGGATCCCTGGATCCTGGACCCAGAGTCTGAGTCTGGGCTTGTTGTGCAGGATGATGATGATGATGCAGATGTGGATAACGACGGGAAAGAGAAGTCCTGGTCCTGATGGAACAGGTGGATGCAAACACAAAGATTTCCTGCTTCATTTTCCACCACTCACTATTTTCCAAAAAGATTCCCAATCTGGAAAAAATCCCTTATTGCACCTGCGACTAAAAACAAATAAAACCATCATGATGGGAGTTATGCTAGTTCCCTCCTGGTTTGGTGGAGGTTTTCCGTCCTGGTTCTGGTTCTGATGGAGGTTTTCCCTCCTGGTCCTGGTTCTGGTTCTGATGGAGGTTTTCCCTCCTGGTCTTGGTTCTGGTGGAGGTTTTCCATCCTGGTTCTGGTTCTGATGGAGGTTTTCCCTCCTGGTCTTGGTTCTGGTGGAGGTTTTCCGTCCTGGTTCTGGACATGGTGGAGGTTTTCCCTCCTGGTCCTGGTCCTGGTCCTGGCTCTGGTCCTGATGGAGGTTTTCCCTCCTGTCCTGGTCTTGGTTCTGGTGGAGGTTTTCCATCCTGGTTCTGGTTCTGATGGAGGTTTTCCCTCCTGGTCCTGGTCTTGGTTCTGGTGGAGGTTTTCCCTCCTGGTTCTGGTTCTGATGGAGGTTTTCCCTCCTGGTTCTGGCTGTGATGGAGGTTTTCCCTCCTGGTCCTGGTCCTGGTTCTGATGGAGGTTTTCCTCTCCTCTGCTGGGTTCCTTATCTAGCCCATTATTTTATTAACTGGTATATGACCACGGTTATAAACTGGACTAATGTGGACCACATGATGGATTTGCTTTAACTGGAGTATAAGTGGACTACGATGAACTGGGCTGAACTGGACTGAACTGAACTGGACTGGTCTGCATTAAGTGCTGCATAAATAAAACTGAATTGATGCTTCAGACTTGTTAACATTAACCGGTCTGATAATTCAGTGTAATCAGGATCTGTTTGATCCTCTCTCTGGAATGATTTGGTCTCATCTTAAAGCTGTAAAGTTTTTTCTTCTTATCCTCTCCTTATGGTTGCAGTCAGCTCCAGATTTTAGCTCATAAATTCCAGCTTGTACCTTGATCCAGGTCTGATCTGCTGGCTGATGGATGTTTTACCTCGGCACTCACGTGTCAGAGATGATGGTGTTTTATCTGATCTTTCACTGCCTCCCTTCAGAGTCCACTTACCTTTTTTATGTCTTCCTGCCAAAGCCTGAGCAAAGGTCACCACGTCTGCTAAAGATTCAGTTATTGTGGCCTTGCTTTGTAATGGCAGTCGAGTTCTGCTGCAAATCCACCTGGACATCAGAGATTGTACAAAGAATCCAAGAGTCCTCCCGGGTGATTCGTAGTGTTCATCGCTACAAACAGCAGCACCTGGACTTTCTCCACAATCTGTTTGTGAAATGAGAATATTTAATTTATGGTTTATTAGATCCTGTTTTGACTTTTATGTTGACAGATTTCAGTCAAATGGTCTTTACTACTTTATAAAGTCTAGGTCCAGGTCCAAGGAGGATGGCTCAGGTCTCCTGAGGAACGGGTGATGAGTTCTGGACAGGCACTATTCTGTGTACTAACGAATAAATACCATGAGGTTCCTGTTTAGTGCTGAAATATACAAATACTGACATTAAATTATGTTATATTAATTTATATTTGATTTGATAAATATCATTAGTAAATAAATACAAACTACTGATATTTATAAATACAATATTGAGATTACATAAGTTAATAGCAGTAATATTTTTACAAACTGTAAACACATTCAGTTTAACTGCTGTCAATGAATTAAATAAGTAAATAAATAAATTTTCAAAAGAAATATGTATTCATATACGTAGGGGACATAGAAAACATTTAAGTTAAAACTAAATTTTCCAGTAATGAGAAAAATTTACAGGCTGGCTTATTATGGACCTAGCAAATAAACCGTTTTTCCAATTAATTATATTTGGTTAAAATTTTAAAAATCTACACTTAAAATAATAAGAATAAAAGATTTTCAGAAAACAATTAAATTATTAACCAGAAATCCAAAAATATACAGCTAATATACATCTCCTTTGAATTTTTAGTTTGATATTCATTAGTTAAAAGAACCTTATTAAAAACCTTGAACTGTAACTCTCACTTTTGGGGGTGAGGATAAGATTTTTTTCTTATTATTTTAGTAATCTGCTCCAGTCCAATCATAGATGCCTTTTGTTTACACTGTGACAACAAACGCCCTCGTGGAGGTTAAATAGCACATTGCTGAACGATCATGAATTCTGTAAACAAAATTCTAAATTGAATATTTTCTTATTACTAACAAGTCTAATCTTATATCCCCATCTCTACTCTGGGAGAAATTAAAGTTGGTAGTCCGAGGAGAGATTAATCTTACTCTGCGAGACGAAAACACAAAAACAGGAACAGATCAAGGAGAGCAGAACAGAACTGGACAAAAAGTTATCAGCATCTCCATCCCCTTGAAACAAACTACAGCTTCTGTCAACACAAGAAACTAAGAAACAAAGAGATGGTGTGGATTCCTCTATGAGCACGGTGAGAAGGCAGGGCATCGTCTGTCACGCCATATTAAAAGTCAGTTTCTTACCAAATTAAATGTATTAGAACCCCTTCAGGTGCATTTACAGTAATGCTACTCTGAGCTATATACCTCACAGATAAACCAAACATGATGAGTTTCCTGGATGACCTGGAATTTCCACCTATATCTTCCACTCAGAAGAGCAAAATGGATCGACCTTAGAAATTTGTGAAATTGCAGATTCAGTTAAACTAATGTGAAGTGGTGGGGTCCCAGGGCCAGACAGCTGTCCTTTAGAGCTTTCTTTTTCAATTTGCAGGTCAATTAATCCCTCTCCTATTAGACATCTTCAATGACACCCTGGACCGGGGAGCCCTGCCTCGAACTCTCATTGAGGCATAGCTTTAATAACCTTATTACTAAAACCAGGTAAAGAAGATTCAGATTGTAGTTCTTATTGCCCCATTTCTCTTTTAAACACAGATTTTAAGATTTTAGCTAAAACACTAGCTCTACGACTTGAATCAGTTATGCCAAGCATCATCTCACTCAACCAAACTGGGTTTATGAAAAACCAACACTCTTCTTCAACATCTGCCGCCTCCTCTGGCATCCGGGGAGACACCAGAAGAGGTGGGATCCTTGGATGTGGACAAACCTTTCAATAAGGTGTGGAATTATCTACTGGAGGGCTTAAAGGGGTTCTGAACTAGGCCTAAATATATATCTTCACACTTTTATACTCTTCTCTTAAAGTGTCCATAAGCACTAATGGGATGAAATCCCAATATTTCACACTTGCCAGAGGAACCTTTGAGCCCGTTGTAGTTTGCTCTGGCCACCGAACCCTTATTTATTTATTATGAGGTTTGGAACATATACTTTCATTATATGCAGATGATTTACTGTTGTTTATCTTTCATCCAGTAACTTCCATCTCTAAGAAGACTGAATTACTAAACTGTTTTGGAACATTTTCAAGTTATAAACTGAACTTTTCAAAGAGACAATGCTTTCCTGTAAATAACTTAGCCCCTTTTAAAATGTCCAAATACAGCTTTGAGTATTTAGGAATACATATCTGTTCTTGGATCTCAACAAGAACAACTTTCCACCCCTAATCGATAAGCTTAAATCAGATCTGGAAAGGTGGAATAAATTGCATATAACTACAGCAAGCAGGGTAAATTGCATCCAAATTAATGTGCTTCCACGTTTTCTATATCTTTTCTGATGTTTGCCAATCTTTTTACCTAATTCCTTTTTATTACCTAATTCAAATTAATTTAATCTTTTATATGGAAAGGCAAGACTCCCAGGATAAGGACAGAGGAGGCACTAAAAAGTTGATAGCATGTGCAGAATTGGCCATTTTCGGAGAAGCATCAGATCCTCAAATAATTCGGAGGAAGATTAAAGACAGTATCTTTATTAGCACATATTAAAATGTTGCTGGAGTGAAAGTCTCCACTCACCCCCAAAGCTTCCTTGTGGCTTAAAGACCTCATGCTGTGCCTAGACCTGGAGAAAGTTAAGTATAATCTGAGGGGTACACCTGGAAAATGTGATTCTGTTTGGGGCTGTAGTTACGTAGCTATATGAAAGATTACACAGGACAAATAAGATGTACACTGTCAGCCGACATAGTGGATGTTGTTGTCTTTGAAAAAGGAAAAAGTCATTGTTTTTTAATTTTTTGTACATTTGCCTGTCAAATGAATAAAGATTAAAAAAAAAAAAAAAAAAAAAAAAAAAAAAAAACCCCCAGATCCCCCCCTTTTCTTTCTCTCCCCCCCCTCCCTGCCCAGCTACCTGAACAGCAAACTAACATAGAGATGCAAAAAAA
>JBAFTB010000025.1:2850890-2863279 GCA_037177355.1 Melanotaenia trifasciata
CTTCCCCCCCACAGGGGGGGTTTTTTTTTTTTGGAAAAAAGAAAAAGTTCGTTTTTTTTGGTTTTTTGTGCGTTTTTTTTGAAAAGGAAAAAAGGGGAAAAAAAAAAAAAAAAAAAAAAAAAAAAAAAACCACTAGATGCCGCCATTTTCTTTCTCTCTCCTCACTTCCTGATCAGCTGCCTGGACAGTCAGCTGACATAGAGATGCAACAAAAAAACAGAGGTCACACTTTGTTCCAAATTCAGGATACTAAAGACTTGGGACAAACTACTTGTTTCTGTTGGATCGGAGTAAGTAAAATGAAATTTGTCATATTTGGAGTTGTAAAACAATTTAAAATTATTGGTTGAAATACAGTTTTACATGCGAACAGGCTGTTTGTCGCATTCTGATGGCTTTGACTGAGCCAAAGCAACTGCTTCATGTTCAAATTATTTATACAGATTATTGTCCCGGGCTTCACTGAACAGTTCAGTAGTACAAACGGCCCCTGTTAATTAATAAACCATCAAATATTCCCAGCAGCTTACAAAGATGCAACAGAAAAAGTTAACCATAAACAGGAAACAAAAGGAAATTAGGTCAAAGGATATAATAAATCACTTCTGCTAACAATATCTCTGAGAACTTTTTTCCCCCAAAGACTTTAACAGTCTCTGGTTGAAATCTTTGTTAAATGCCAGAAAATTTGGAAAAACCTTGAAACATTGACTTTTGCGTAAATTCACCAATAATCAGTACTTTATTACACAATAATATCATTGTTTAGTACAGAATACAAACGTGATGTCATGCTTTGTTGTGTTAAGATGCCATATTGCATTCTTGCTTGTTTTACACACAGAACCTGAATTTTAACTTAACGATGGTGTTTCTTCACTCATATCTCATCCTGGTAGGTTTCTAATCATCAAAGCCACATGGTGACATCTGTTCACTTAAAACAAATAAATAAGACAAGGAAAAAAAAGTGCAACACATTTTCATTGACTTACATCTTCATTACATAAAATAAAAATATTTTATTTGAAAGTGCAGTGGAAGTTTTACATTCACACACGTCAGAACAGAGATCAGATCAGATACTTTCTGATCTACTTAGGGTGATGCTTTGCACAGATAAAGTGTTAACTGTGGAATCAATTACTCCCAAAAAGCAAAGAGCAACAACATCCTGACTTTGGTAACTGTGGCTTTATTTCTGAGACTTTTCTGAAGTGTAAAACTCCACCCTGAACACACACATGTCCAAAATATGAGCAAAGGATGAGGAACACATGCTCAGCTTGACCTGGTCTGCCAGTGAAATTATGATGGATTATAGTTTAAATATGTCCATATATCGTTTTGTCACTTCCGACCACCGAACCCCTTCATCGACGCTGCGGCCATGATTCATCTATGAAAGAATAAACTGCCTGTCTGTGTGCTGCAGGTCAGGTGGTGGGCGTGGCCAAGGTGCAGCAGCGTTGCTGATTGACAGATTGAGCTCACAACAGGCAGAAATGTCGTTTTTAATGTCAGACAATCAGCCCTTGAACATTTTCATCTCATCAACGAAATCTCACACATCTCGTCATGTTTTCGTCATCAGAGATTCATTGTTAGCTCGTCACCGTCTCGTTATCGTCATGAAAAAAAGGTTTGTCAACAAGATCAGTTGGTCATCGTCATTGTTGACGAAAACAACACTGATGCACTTGTTAATGTGAACGTGCATGTGTGACCATGTAACAAGGATCAAATGTATGCTTACAAGGGGGCCATGACCACATCCCGAAGTATCAGGGTAAGACGGGGGGAGCCCGAGGCCCCAAAGGTCCGGCAGGTCCACAGAGCACAGAGCCCAGGACAGCCAAAGCAGAGAATGCAGCGGCCCCACTCAGCCCAGAGCAGAGGGGCCTCCAGACCGGAGCCCCCTGGTGCGATGGGGCAGGGGCACCGAGCAGCCTAGGGCGACGGTGAGCAGACCCAGCGGGTGCCGGGTACTGCGGTGTGGGCCGCATGGGGAGTGGACACCCCACAGATCCATCTCCCCATCAACCCCAGTTGATGAGGAGAGTTGCAGTTGTACCTGCACAGGGACAGAATCTCTTCTAGAAATTTGCAGCCACATGTCAAAATTTTTAAAGCGTGAATAATTAGGAAACTACTGCGTTATTTATTTTAAACTGGGGTATAGATACTGGTGATACTGGTGATCCATGCAGGTCTGGAAAGATGCTTCTACCTTCTCCTCCAGTAACCTGTTGATCACCTGAAGTTGCAGCTGGGGTGTCTAATAATATGTCCGGAGAGATCAGCGCCACCTTGTGTCCACCCCCCCGGTCTTGTCTTCACCATGTCATAGCATTCTGCCCCCCTCCCTCAAGTGATTTCTCTTGGATTTCACAAAACCTCTGCTTCTGGTCAGCCTGACCTGATTGGTTAATCATCCTTTGTTTATTCTTGGCTCCCCAGTTATCTTTAGTGGTCTGACAACAGCTTCTCCGTCAGTCTAAACAATGATATTTTATACTTGGCTTCATAGGTCACAATGATCTGATAAGCAGATGTGAGCCATGTTTCTCTGCCACAGAAGTATTTTAACTTATTTACTTTAATAAATACCCAAAAATAAAGTAGAATTTTGCAAAGGGTATTTTCTTTCTTTATTAGCTAGGCTATAGGCTACCAGCTTGTCTTACATTATATAAGATTAAAAAGTTCATGGGACGGTCCATCTTCTCTCTCGTTTTGTTCCTGTTTAAGATTTAAGTTTTTTCATTTGATATATAAGAACTATTGGTGTGCTCCCGTTGTCCTCTGAGGTTTATTTTTTAAAGGAATTTTAGCCAGAAAAGACAAAGTGACCTTGATTTCTGAGTGCAGAGCTCTTGCAGAGGTTCTAGATTTAAAAATGTCCAGCAGACCCGACTGTTTGCAGGTTTTTGTGAAAAGTGGACAAACTACAACAATCCCATCTACATAACCTGGAGACGAGAAAATCTCCCGATGTGTCAAACTGAATGAAACTCAATAACTTGGAGGAAACAAGCATTTGTTTAGAAGTAGTCTGTTAATAAAGCAGACGATAAGAGCACATTCTCCTAAAAACAGGGCTTTAAAAAATCATTAGAGATGACGCTCTCTACGGAAGCCGTGATCGGCCGTTATCGGCTATTATTATTACATTTTTAATCATTATCTTGAGATAATGAGTTAATTTTCTTGTTATCTTGAAAAAACGAGGGCCGTTATCTTGAAATAATGAGAAAATTAACTCATTATCTCGTTTAAGGCTGCACGATTATGACCAAAAAAATAATTCCGATTATTCCGATCAATATTGTAATTACGATTATTAATCACGATCATTCACAGTGTTTGGAAAAACATGTATTTTTATTGCACCAATTATAAACAAACTATGTGGCAACAATTTTTATTGAAAAATTAAACTTTAAATTAGAATAGATGATAAATAATGTAAAAAAAAATTACCATTAATTCTTGAGAAGTTAATGTAAATTATGGGGCTACCAAAGATGCTAAATTAAGAGCCGTTCGGGAGCCAAAAGAGCCGAACATCTCATCACTAGTTGTAATGGATGCTACCATGGAGCAGGAGAGCTGGTTGAGAATGTGTGTGATCAGAGATGCATGCAGAGCTCACATTTTGAATGTAAATATTGTTGACAATCATTTAATTATGGCCACCAAAATCATGATCACGATCAAAATCCGATTAATTGTGCAGCACTAATCTCGATTTAATGGGATGATTAAGGTGGGCTCAAAAGGAAGTGTGTGACACCTGATTTCAACAGACCCCATGACAGCTGATGGGAGGGGCCAGATGTGTAATTATGTGAATGAGTGACACCCGAACACTCACAGCCCTGCAGAGCTCCTTCAGAGACAGACTGCTGCATCCACAGCATGAAGGAGCGCTTTGGAGGTCTGTAATTCTCCCAGTAGGCCACAAACACATTCAATAAAATTTAGTATAATTAAAAAAAAAAAACAAAACAAAAAAAAAACAAAAAAACATGGGAATCCGGTAGCTCTCGGCTTCCGTACGCGAAGCCATGACACATTAGCTAAAACAACAAGCTTTCCTTTTCATAGTCCGAGTAAGCATCTCTCTAATATAGACGACCTCTGCAGACCTCCGTCAGCCGCGTATCGGCTGTTGACATTTGGAGGAACTCCGCGGGGGTATACCTGCTCCTCCGCTTTCATTTTCACTAAAATACCGCTGTTTATAATGAACACATTAATATTAGCTGTTTCACACAGAGAAACCTCCAAATAACCGGCTCCAGAGTCCGCAGAGGTCGGTTAAAAATCTCCGTCAGCGGTATTCTGGCAGCGCACCATCACCGCTGACAGGTATGTCTTCATCCGCCGCTCGAGACCTCACCGTAAAAAAGAAGCACGTCCGGTTCGCCAGCATGGAGGAAGACGACGACGGCAACGATGACCAGGAGGAAGACACCCTGTTTGACAAGAGGAAGGACACGAGGAGAGGCCCGAGGAGCGTGCTAAAGGCGGCGAAGAGGACGGTGGAGCTGAGATGTGACGACCGGGTGGAAGTGGTCGGCGGCGCGAGGGGCGGACACGGCGCATGTGGCCGCTGGACGATCACCCTCGCGATGTGTGTCTCCTTCCTGGGCTTGGTACGAATTTGTGATTTCAGTCTAATAAAAACCTGAGCGGCATGTTCTGGTTGTTTGGACCCACTGACCTGGACCAGGTTCTGGTGACTGGGCCAGATTCTGTTGACTGGACCCACTGACCTGGACCAGGATCTGGTGACTGGGCCAGCTTCTGTTGACTGGACCCACTGACCTGGACCAGGTTCTGGTGACTGGGCCAGATTCTGTTGAGTGGACCCACTGACCTGGACCAGGATCTGGTGACTGGGCCAGCTTCTGTTAACTGGACCCACTGACCTGGACCAGGTTCTGGTGACTGGACCTGGGGTTTTCCTAGACCAAGACGAGTATGAGAGTGATCAGGATGTGGGGGATGCTGCAACATCCTGGTCAGACTGGATTTTCTGGTTGTCCAGGATTACTGGAGGAGGTTAACTAGAGATGGACGGGTTGTTCCAGAGAGGAAGGTGGTTTTCTTCCAGGATGACAGAATTCCCAGTTCCAGGACGAGTTGTGGGAATCTTGACCAGACAGATCAGTAGCGTGTTGGAGTTCTGCTTGATTTTTACAATGTTTTTAAAACGTACTTTCAAGTTCTCGTTTTTTATCCTTTAAAAAGTAGCTTGTTTTTTATTATTTAAAACCAAATTAATGAATAAATTAATTAATTTTACGTTAAAATTAAAAGGAGTTATGCTATATTTAATGTATTTCTTTATTAAAAAGGGAAATAGGTTTGATTTTTTTAGCTAGTTTTTATTTAAATAACTTCATTTTAATAAGGAATTATTTTAATTTTTAAAAATAATCTGTTATTTTTATTAATTTCTATTAAAAGGAGTTATCTTTGCTTTTTACATTTTTTTAGTTTATTTAAAAAAAAACTAATAAAGAGCGCTTTGCCTGCGTGGGTTTGGCCTGTGTTAAGACGCAGATGAGCGATATTCCAGGGAAAACCTGCTGTCTGTCCTCGTCTTTCCAGGGAATGAGCATCTCCATTCTGGGCCCCACGTTCCAGGATCTGGCCATGAACGTGAATAGGAACATCAGTAACATTTCCTACATCTTCATCGGTCGCTCTGGAGGATACATCGGTGGATCCCTCATCGGAGGCATCCTTTTTGAGTGCATGAACCCCCACCTCCTGCTAGGTAGCCCCCCCCACGTTGACATAGAGACGTTACAGACGTCAGTTCTTCTTCCGCCTGGCACTCATTTAAACTCCTTTTCTTCCAGGAATCTCCATGATGATCACAGCGTTCGGGATGCTTGCCATCCCGTTCTGCAAGCAGGCCGTGCTCCTCACAGGCTTCATGGCCAGCATCGGGATGTCGATGGGCGCTCTGGATACAGGTAAGTTTCATGGAAATGTAACCTACCTGGAAGCTCTGCAGTTTTATTATTAACCCGGCTTCTATTTTTCCATTTACAACCGCAACACCAAAAACCTTTGGACACCGTAAAACTTAAGTTAGTTTCTGGAGTGTGGTTCCTGGAAGTCTTCCTGAGTCCATGCAGTGGTTTCCAGTAGAGAATCATGCCTGCTTTTAATGCAGAAGATCACTTGCATCCAGCCTTGTCCCATGCACACAGAGATTCCTCCTGATTCTCTGAATCTTCTTGGGCTGGCTGTTAAAAAAAATTAATCTGGATAAAAGCTATCCAGATTTCTGAATCCCATTTTTCAGGAGGGCGGATCACGTAATCCGGCTTACTTTTTTCCTGGTTGTTCAAAGCAAAATAGGAATGGATCACCCTGATCCAGAATCCCGTTTTTCAGGATCACCAAATCCAGATTTCCAGCATGTAAATCAACCTGCGCTGCTGGCCATGTGAACAACAGGTAGAAGAGATGGTTTGCGGCCTTAACCTCTCGCAGGTGGAACCACCGGGAGCATGTGACGTAATACGTGCATGTTTTGTCCTGCATAACACTGCGACAGACGGACCGTCGCTCGCTGTGACATGTTGATGATGCACCTGAGCTCTGTGTGTCGCTGTTTTCTTTCTGGTCTGCGGCTGTTCCTCTTGGTATAAAACCAACATAACAGATCAATTACAGCTGCAGAGGTGCAACACAAAGTTTCATTTCCACCGATCATGACTTTTTTTAATTGATTGCAGTACGTTTCTTGTCAATAAAATGCAGAATCTATGAAAGTGTTCTGCTTTCATTCCAGAGTTTTACCGTACAGATTTCTGACCAACTAGTATCGTACTATCATATAATCAGTTTCTGGCAGATGATCACTCTATGGCACAACGTTGTACCACAGAGAGAGTCTAAACAAAAGCGACATTAATCAACCACGAAGCGGCAGTTTTCCCTTAGTCTTACTTAATTTCATAAGTTTATAAGGACACACACAGTATTCACTCGGCCCAAACATCATTACATTTGTTGTAAACTAACAGGCCACCAGTTTACCCCAGTAATACATCCTTACAGTCACACAACTTACCAGTAAACTTTGCCAGCTCTGCGTTCGTCTTAAAATTAATTTGGTCTCTCAGACTTCTCCACCTTTCAAAAGATTCTCCAACTTTAATCCTCGTTTTATTCTGTTTTTGGTCGTTTGCTTTTTTAGCAGGATGCCGAGGCTTTTTAGGGTTTTCTGAAACTATTTCTGGTCCGCCTCTTTTACTAGCTTCCATACCTGCAGGCTGCTGCTCTTTTGCCGACATAAAATACCAAACGCTGCCTTTTTGGGCAACCGTGGGGAGTTGCATATGATTGGTTAAGAAACCAGGAAGTAGGAAAAAGCTACACAGTGCACCAAAGTTATTCCATCATATAACTCTTATTTTGAAAGGACAAAAGCTTGCCAAAGACATTGTTAATGTAGAAGACAGATTGTTTATAGGGAAGCTTCCTTTTATCCCTTCGCAACAAATGAGAACATTTAAATTATTTTTACAGAAAAAATCCTAATTATTCAGCCTTTAACTGGAGTCTGTTCCTAGTTTAACCTCTTTCACTGTAACGGTTAAACAAGTCAGGTACAAAATGCAAATATTAGCATATGCGGTGAATAAAAAGTTTTATTGTTTGATCAGCTGTTAGGTTGTACCCATGCTCTTCCTGAAATCCGCCTCATAATCCTGCCCTCTGTTGGGATCAGGATAATCCTGTTTTTTTGGATCAAAGTTTTCCAGATTCTGCTCAAAAGTTTTGAACGACCCAAACTGAGGGTTTTATCCGGATAACAACCAGGATTGGATTACGTGATCCAATCTGGATTTCTGTTTTGAACAACCCATTTTCAAGATTTGATCCTATCCGATAACCGAAATCCGATCGGATTACGTTTGAACAACCGGGCCCTGAAGATATTCTACACTGTAGATGGTGGATCTTCAGTCTGAGGAACATTTTTCTAAAATTGTTCCTCAGTTTTATATCTAGTTTGTCTCAGACTGGTAAACCATCTGAGACTCTGCCTCTCTGAAATGCTCCTTTTATACCCAGTCATGTTACTGACCTGTTGCCAGGTAACCTGATTAGTTGTCAAATGCTCCTCCAGGTGTTTCTGGTCTGTATCAGGTACTTTTCCAGCCTTCTGTTGCTCCTGTTTCAACTTTTTCCAGACGTGTTGCTGCATCAGATTCTCTATCAGCTCATGTTTTCTACTGGGGATAAAAGATGGATTCTCACTGAATTCTGCTTTTATTTATATTTCCTGCCTTTTTTGGAACTAAGGTTGTAACTGAACACTTGTTTTATTTCTGTAAATAAAGTTATAAAAATTTAATTTGGCATGTTGGATATTCTGAGGATGATGATTATGATGAAGCTGAACAAAAAAAAAATACAACCCTAAATGTGGTTAAAAATGATAAAATCTCATTTTTTTTCCTGGTGTGAATCTCTGAACTTTTTTTTTACCAGTTCTACATGAGAAACGTGTCCTGACTGTATGGCTGCCTTCTGATTGGTCAGGTGTGAGATCAGCTGACAGCCCTTTCTGTTTACAGGTGGGAATGTGCTCATCCTGAACACGTGGGGGGAGCAGGCGGGTCCCCACATGCAGGCTCTCCACTTCAGCTTCGCGGCCGGAGCGTTCGTGTCTCCGATCATCGCCAAGGTTCTGTTCGGCTCCGACAGGAACGGCACCTTGGCGCCGGCCAACTCCACACCTGCCGACAACCACACCATCATCCGCGACATTCACAGCAGGAGCGACACCCTGCGCTCCATGTGGGCCTACATCGTGATCGGCTTGTTCCTCTTCGTTGTCTCCTTCCTCTTCTTCATCCTGTGCTGTCGCAGCGGCGGGTCGCGGGACGAGTCTTCCGGCGCTGCTTCAGGGAAGCCTCTGATGGCCAAACATCACCTGGCTCTGGTCATCCTGCTCTTCTTCTTCTTCTTCGCTTATGTAGGAGCGGAGGTCGCCTACGGCTCCTTTATCTTCACCTTCGCTGAGGACTTCGTCCACATGCCTCAGGCCCAGGCGGCCGGGCTCAACTCGCTGTTCTGGGGATCGTTCGCCGCTGTTCGAGGGTTGGCCATCTTCTTCGCGGCCTGCATGTACCCGGGCACAATGATCCTGCTGTGCCTGGTGGGCTCCACCATTTCCTCTCTTCTCCTCTGCCTCTTCAGCCAGCAGAATGTGGCGCTGTGGGTCTGTACCGGGATCTACGGCGCCTCCATGGCCACCACCTTCCCCAGCGGCATCTCCTGGCTGGAGCAGTACACCACCATCACGAGCTACACGGCGGCAACCTTCGTGGTGGGCGCAGCGCTGGGTGAGATGGTGCTGCCATCGCTTGTCGGCTCCCTGCTGGGAATGTTCCCGAAGGAGCCTCTGCTCATGTACCTGTCACTCATCACGTCCGCCTTCACCGCCATCCTGTTCCCTGTCATGTACAAGCTAGCCACGGTGCCCGATGGGCCGAGCAGGACGCCGCGGGTCCGGGGCGGACCCAATGCCGATGACAGCGAGTTTCGCCAGGCGCTGCTGGACTCCGGTGCCGAGGAGGACGAGAACGAGGCTGATCAGTGGAATGACGCAGACTTTGAGGTCATTGAAATGGACGACACGACGAGTCTCCATAGCTCACCCAGCAAGGCGGCATCTCTGGGAGACAGCGACGGTCCACCAGCAGCAGAACCGAACTTCTCCGACACGCCTCTGTGGGCAGAGTCGCCCAGACGGGAGAGAGTCCTGCTGGCTCTGGACCGAGAGAAGAGAGACTGATCACTAGACCTCCACCTGAGGCCGTTTAACCGGATCAGAACCAACATGGCAGCATCTTCTACAGCGCTGGATGAAAAGAAGGTCAAATTCTGACCTGATCAGGGTGCAGAGTCCAATTCCCAGGATGAGCAGGGATTTAGTGCCTTGCATGAGGACACGTGGGCAGAGTGGAGATATCCTCCTCACCTTCATCAACCTGCAGATGTTTTAAACTTGTTGGTGTTTTTGTTCTTCGATGCTTTCACTGAGTCTGTCTGAATGTTGAATCCTGATCATTGAGGAAGCCGTTTGCTTTTTCTGGTTTTATTAGATCAAATTGAACCTTCACCCACAGAAATGTCCATTAAAAACAAGCTAATCAGAAACAGGCGTCTCTCTTGATCTGAATTTTTTACATTTGTACAGACACAGATCCTGTCGGCTGCAGGAGGAACTGAAGATCTCCGTGTAGTTTGAAGACATGTACATAAAACCATATTCACAGGGAAATAATACACTCTGCATGGCATAAATTATCAGAACAGTATTGCAACAGTCCCAGATTAAAAACAAGTTTCCAGTTCCTACATGTTAAAGTTGGATGTGTCAGATCTGCTTCAGTCAACGTTATTACAATCATGGTCAGAAGAAACTGGCAAAATGGCCCCTTTTAAGAGAACACAGAAACAGCTGATTGCATTCATGGGGGAGCTTTTTTTCGCTTTTTAATGCTGATACACAGTGAGTCAGAGGATGGATGTCACAAAAACATCTTCCAAATCTGCAGTCAGTTTAAAACAAAGTTATGTAGTGGTCTGAATAGAGGCTGGACTGGTCAGGAACTCCTAACCAGTGACATCAGGTCCACCATGGACATGGCGACAAAGTCAAATAACACGAGGAACCTGTCAGGGTTCAATCCAAGCACCGTTAGATGGAGGGGGACGGGGGAGGGGCAGCAATTAGCACCAAACCACCAGAGAGCTCCAGAACTCCAGAGCCAATCAGAACTGCTCCAGCAGCTGTCGGAGGTAGGGAGCCTTGGACAGCTGCCTGTTGACCCGGGACAGCTTGTAGAGGACGGGACAGTCCAGGGACACGCAGGGAACATGGCGCTCCGAGCCGCCGCTGCAGTTCCTGCAGATCTGAACACAGACACAGGTGTCACACATGAGGCCGAGCTCTGATTGGTCCAGAAATCAGCTGTGATGTCACATCCTGCTCCTTCCGCAACATGAACATCTTTTCATCAGGTTTTACCTTTGTGCCACTAAGCAATCAGCTATTCAACCCTCTGGTACAGAATGAAAAGATGGATGGAGTGTTTACTAATGAATCTGTGACATGACAGCTACTCTGGAGACTAATCGCAGTCCAACAACATGCATGTTGGGTTAACTCATCACTGAATCCTCCTGAGGAGTGAGTGATGGACTGGTGACCTGTCCAGGGTGTACCTGCCTCCTGCCTGGCAGCTTCCCTGCAACACTGACAGGCAAAAGCACAGAAAACAGTCCAACTTCTCAGAAATCCCTACAGCGACGACAGATCCAGCTTGTTCAGCTCGGTGATGGACATGAAGTTCTCAGCATCTGCACCTCCCTGGGAGAGTTTAGAAAACCAGAATTTCCGTCTGATTTCCAACTGGATGAAGCCACATAGCTTCCCATATGCGTGCTCTGCTGGCAGGAGTGTGATCAACTGTGTGTGCACGTGTGTGTGTGCACGTGTGTGTGTGGAAGTTTAATCCAGAAATCATGTAGACAAAATGAGAAGCTGTGGTGTAAATCAGATACATACTAGACTGTTTAGTTCTTACTACAAGGACAGATTGTTCTAGAGGAGAGGTCAGTGTTTGGGCCACAGGGTGCATCTGTAGTTGGGAAGTGAAGCCGTTCATGTCTCAGCTTCACGTCCTTGTTAAGCCTGGTACACATAACGATTTTTGGGCTGTTTTTGTCCTGATTTTTCCTCTTCCTGACCACAAATGGCAAACGCCCAATTATCCTGACTCTTATAAAATTTATCTGTCCAATTATCATCTGGTCTGTGGTGTGTTACGAGCCGCTCTGTCCCGATAATCCGCTCCGAAACGGGTCATAGCCGACAATCAGGAATATTGAACATGTTTAATATTTCAGAGCCAATTTCTGAGGAACCCCAACAACTCGTGCATTCTGACTGCGTGGATGGTGACTTGGTACGGGATTGTAGCCAATCAGAGAGCGAGCTGGCTGGGGAACAAGGAAGTAAATACAGTCCGTGTTCACGCCGTCTCCAGACTGCTATTTTTTCCAGTTCTGGCTTTATCTATTAACAATAGTCCCAAGACCACCATCATTCCCTCGTCCTATATATCATCTTCCATGCTGTGTGTTGTATTTTCCGGTTGTTGCTATGCTTCTTCTGCTACGTTTTTGGCCGGTTGTTGCTTTTTTTTTTTTTTTTTCGAACTTTATTTCAAAGTTTGTTGAATACAATCAGAACAGAATAAATGTTCACGTTTTTGGCCGGTTGTTGCTATGCTGCTTCTTCTACGTTTTTGGCCGGTTGTTGCTATGCTTCTTTTTCT
>JBAFTB010000025.1:2949641-2959737 GCA_037177355.1 Melanotaenia trifasciata
ACCAGGGCTGTGTGTATAATCCTGGTCTCTACAGAAAGCTGAGACATGTGAGATTACTACAGAATCAACATATGTGTCAGAGGAAGTTCATCTGGAACACAGTAAAAAAAATGTAAATGTTATCTCCTCCTAAAAATAGAGCACATTACTTTCAGTTAAAACCAGACGAAAGCAGCCCAGTTCACCTAGGAATGACAAAATAGTCCTGGGAAGAAGTAAATTAGTCCAACGAATATATAAAGTAGAATACAGGGATAGCCCCCAAATTCACTTCAGAAACACCAAGAGGATCCAGAGAGAAGTGAAGCCTAAGATAGTCTATGATAGAAGAGGTTTTAGATGGAATATAACTGCTTGGGGTTTGAACTGTGTTTGGTTTGGATGCTGATGCTTGGTAGAGTCTTATAGCTGAGTTTTTCCCGTCATGTTGCTATGCTACATGTTAGCGTTGCTGCTTGCTGGTGGCTGCAAACACCTTCTGCATTATTTTTCGTCCAGAACGGTCACATGGACCGCCTCAAACATCGTCACAGCTCTGTGTTCGTTGTCATAAAACATGTCGATGTGGGGACCGTCCCCAAACAGCAGCACATTCTGCCGGACCGTCCAACCAGCAAACAGGACACATGGACCACCTGGACCGACCCCATCACTGTGATGACACCACCTGTGTCATGAAACCGAACGTCCAGCTTTACACTGCAGAAAGCTCTTGTGTTTGCCCATGACTGATGAAACCTGTGGATGAAGGTCCAGCTTCCGCTAGTTTCTTCATGCTGATATCTGAAAACCACTGATAAGGGCCTGAGGTGTTTGCACAGAGCAGTAAAGACCCGATAAAGACCTCATGGGAGTGTTCAACCTGCAAGCTGGCCATCAAAGCTCATCTGGACTGAAATCAATGCAGCTGCTGGCGTCATAAAACCCATCGATATGAGGACAAGTCACACAGAAAGCATAAAAAAAGCATGAAAATGACCAAACAACTAGGAGCAGCCTTCAGTTCAAACAGCTGAAACTGTAGCAGGAAACAGCAAACATGTCTCCTTCAGATGATGGGCTTTAATTCCCTGTAATAGCAACTAGTTTCATTATTTTTCCACCAGTAAACGGCTTAAAATGTGCATCTGTTAAAAAGATATGATATTTAACAGAATACATTTTATACTGAGTCTGCTAAGAGTAGTTAGCCACCGTTAGCACCAAACATGTGAAGGACAGACATGCTGCTGCTTTCTGACGTTCAGCTGGTCTGAAACAAGCGACAGAACGCGACGCCGGAAAAACGGAAAGCAGGAAGCTGCAGAGCCCTGAAAGGAAGGAAGGTTATTTTCTACAGTGTGTCGTTGGCTCCGATGGCCATCTGTGAGTGATAAAAAGCAGAGGGATGGTTACTGAGCCACGTCACCAGCAGAGAATCCATGGTGTTGATTTAAGCGTTTACAGATCAATACGTCGATGTGCCAACTGGAGCGTGTCAGAAAATCATCCTTCTGTCATCATCACGAGGTCACACTGATGCTAACTGAATGTGAATCAGGATGCAGCTAATATCATGCTTTCCATGTCCACTGTGTCACGGTGGGAGCCACCTTTTAATCCTCTGTGTGAAAATGTGAAGACAAAATGTGATTATGTTGTATAACAGCTTAATGCATGTGGGATCAATTCAGTGGAATAGAAACCAGACAGAGGAGGAGACGGTAGCTAATGCTGCGGCCTCCCCATCACAACTTCTGTCTGTTCACATCCTGATTTTATCCTGCTTACGTCCACTTTCAATAGATTTTAGGACCCGTTTTAAACTTCTTAGTAACGTCCAGAGCAATAAACAGCCAGGCTTCTGATCTGATCTTTTTACCAAACACACAGCAGCTCGCTGTCTTCATTCACCATTACAGTTGAGTAACTTCCTGCTTATTTTAGTGTCTCAATTTATCTTTGTATTGGTCATTAAAGTGTTAAGTTTTCTTATTTATTTCGCTCATCTTGTGTTTGTCGCTTTGTGACTTAAACATCCTGTTTAGTTACAATAAAACATGCAGGTCTAAGTCTGACCAGCTGTAGTGGGACAAAAAGGTTGATTTCAAAAGTAAAAAAAAAAAAAAAGGGCCATATTATTTATATATACAAATAATAAATAAAAGTAAAAAAAATAAAATAAATAAAAACATTAAAATAACGAAATAATAAAAAAACAATAAATTTAATTTAATTTGATCACACTGTTGAATATTTTTGCTCAGTGACTTTAAAAAGAGCCAGAGCTCAGGACCCAGGACCAGGAGTGGATGCTTACCTGAGTAGTGCTGGACCAGCTGCTGCAGCGTATCGAACTGAGCCCTGGTGGTGATGTAATAACCGCCGCTGTCCAGCTTGCGGATCTTATAGTGCTTGACGTGATCTCCTTTCACATCGTCCCAGTCCCGTATGGACAGGGAGAAGGCCCCTGGAGGAGACAGAGGGATGAAGGTCTGAGTCACTAAAGACCTTGTGGTCATGTGACACGTCTGAACTTTCTTTACCCTTTGTGGTTTCACTCTCTCGGATAAGATAAGTTCCTCGGGGGTTTCCAGTGGACAGCAGCTGCCTCTCTGCATCCTTACGGCCCAGTTTACCAAAGTACCAGCTGAAGGAAGAAGGAGAAACTCTTATTCACATACACCTGGAGGTAATATGAGAAGGATCCCAAAAAACCTGCAGCATTTGCTCACTTTGGTGATAAACTCTGTCAAACGAGTGACCCTGAACAGTATAACTCTCCCTACAGTGCCACCCTCAGGACAAAGTGTGCATTTTGGCTCCATCACTGGTCCACCAACACAGAGGCCATGTACAAGAAGGGCATGAGCCGGCTTTACTTCCTGAGGAGGCTCAGGTTGCTTCATGTCTGCAACAAGATGCTGCAGATGTTTTATCAGTCTGTTGTGGCGAGCACTATCGTCTTTGCTGCGGTGTCCTGGGGTGTGGGCATCAAGGCAAAGACATAACAAACCGATCAGCAAGGCTCGGTCTGTTGTTGGCTGTTAACTGACCCACCTTGGAGGAGGTGGTGGAGGAGAGGATGCAGGCAAAGCTGCTGGCAATCATGGACAATCCCTCCCACCCCCGCCACAAAACACTGGACAAGCTAAAGAGCAGCTTCAGACTCATTTACCTGCTGCTCTAAAGAACAATGCAGGACATCCTTCCTACCTGCTGCAACCAGACTTTACAACTCCTCTACCTCTGTCAGAGCCACCATTACACACCTGGTCTAACTCTGTCACCTTCTGCACACACCCATCACACTGCAGTTATCTTTGCATACGTTGCAAATGTTTCATCTTATTGTTTTTTTTTTTGTGAATTCTTCTGTATTTTGTGTTCTATACCGAACTAACTGACTAACTAACTAACTAACTAACTAACTAACTAACTAACTGACTAACTAACTAACTGACTAACTAACTGACTAACTAACTAACTAACTAACTAACTAACTGACTAACTAACTGACTAACTAACTAACTAACTAACTAACTAACTAACTAACTAACTAACTAACTATCCATCCATCTATCTATCATCTATCCATCTATCCATCATGGACCAGATTAAGGTGAGCCCATTAAAACCTGTCTGTAGTGATTTATTATGCAGTGCAGCATCAGGTAGGAAAAGCAGGCACCCGTGTGGGTCCAGCACCATCTATCATGTCACACATGCTGATAAACCCAATGAACTGCAGCATGAAGAAGAAGAAGCTGGATAAAAGTGGACGTGAACCACAGGCTGCCTCTCATTTCAGTTTCTAAATCTATCTGTAAACAGGGTCACACAGATGTGATTTTAGTGATGGAGCCATGTGGGAGCGTCACATTCCTGACCAACACACATAACTCACTCTTCAGCTTGGATGGAGTCCACTGGAGCCACGTAATTACTGGGAATGTAGCCGCTGCCCCCAGTGGTGAGCGAGCGAGCGTCCCACCAGTCCCCTTCGCTGGAAAGCAGACAGAAACAGCAGATTAGCAAACTTCACGTGAGCAGGCATGTTTGGATCCAACCCGGGACAGCGTGGGGTTTATTCCCACCCACACTGAAACCACATGAAACATGTTGCTGGGGGATTTTCATGTCCGTATGCAGGGTTTAAATAAAGTTACAACATGTGGATGAGGCTGTTTTACAGATGTTAACAGAGAGCTGTTTGTCTCTGGAAACATCTGGACATGGGAACGACTCGCTTTTCCAGTTTCAGGAGGATCTAAATCCATTTTAAATCCCGGTTTCTGCTTCTGTTCAGCTCAGATCCACCATCAGAGTTTGGTTTTCATCCAGATCCATCGATCAACATGAGACAATATCAGAGTCACTTCTATTCTCTTCAATAGAATCACTTCTATTCTCTTCAACAAAAACAAAAACAGACTGAACCACTTTCTGGATGAAAACCACAGTCTCACTGCTTAGTTCTACTGACCCGGTTAGTACAGTCTGACTATCGCTCCTATGATAGTTTCCTTTTTAGAAGATGAAGAACATCTGATAGATGATCACTGGATCCACGACTGATCCAGATTTGGTTTGGATCATTAATTAACGAACTGATGGATGGATGTAGACACCTCCACACTACACACAACCTAATGTGGACTACAGAAAAAGCAAAGATAGTTACTCTCTTCTACAATTTACTAAGTAATTTCATTAATTAATAAATATATAAAACCAAAAAAGTGTAAAAATTAATGAATAATAATTTAAAAATAAAGGAAAAAAACAACAAATAAATAAAATAACAAATATAAAAAAAATATACATATAATCAATAAAATAATATGAATATAAATTTAAAAATAAATACAATCAAAATAAATATAAATCAATACATTTGAATTTAAAATAAATATTACATATATATAAATATAGATCAATGAATATAAACATAATAAAAAACTAATGAATAAAATTAAATAAATATTAAATAAATACATACATATAAATAAAAATCAATCATTCGATAAGATAAAAAACAAAGTAATAAAAACTAAATACGATAAAAATATAAATTAATAAAAATGAATAGAACATAAATGAAAACATGTGGATATCATTCACTCAGTAAACTGGGAAAAGGCTGAAGAAACAGAGACGGACGCTTCTCTTCTCTTATTAGACTAATCTGAGTTTTTCTGTCTGCTTCAAACGAACATTCAAACAACCCAAAGAACTTCTAGATGCTTCTAGTTATCAGGTTTGTTTCTGTCCCGACACTGAAAATGAGGTTTTATCTGTGAAAAATCTGCTGCTAGACCCTTTTTAATCAGTCCTCACCTTCTCCTGACATGACTGATGAACTTGCTCCTGATGGTTTTTTACCTTTTTTAGTAAACGATGTTCAGAGTTTTACTCCTGAACACTCGAACACCCGCAGGGCCCAAAAATATGAAACCGTATCTTTAAAAACTCGCAGCAAAACCCTGGAAGAACATTTTTATCTTCTCCATTACTAAACTAAAACTAAAGCTATGTTGTTTTTTAATGCTATGAAGGCAGCTGACTCTCCTCCCAATGCTCGCAGCCACCACTGCACCCTGTATGCCAGAGTTCAGCGGCTTCCCTCTCCATACGCAGACGTCCATCGGTTTTATCTATAAATACATTCTTGGCCTACTTCCTTCTTACCTTTGTGATTTTATTTAAGTCGAGTAACTATTGTCTGCGCTCTAATGATTTTCTTTTACTGACAGTCCCCAAAGCTTGCACTGAATTAGTCAGAAAAGGCTTTTAAATCCTCAGGCCCTGCAGCCTGGAACAGCTGCAGGAGCCGATCTCACGTAGAGCCTTAAAGACGTCTTAGAGGGCTGGAGGTCGACTCAGTCGGTCTGCAGCTGCTTGTCCAGCTAACTGTGCTTTCTGTACTCTACTGGATCTATATTTATATGTTTTATACTGTATGTTGTGTTTGTTGGTTGTTTTAGTGATTACTGTCTGTAATGGAACATGTTAATCACGCTATCATTCATATTAACCATATTAATGGATAATCAAACAAGTCTGAGTAATATGTGCTTTCTTTCATGAAGCTGTGGAGGCGTCTGTCTCCTGACAGGACCTGGACCTCCACAGATGAGCCACTCTTCCTGTTTTAAATAAATTAAATGAAACTTGATATGTTTGACCTGTTTTTAAAATATTTCCATGTCCAGTAAAAGTTTTATGTAAGAGTGTGGGAAACAGGGTGAGTCGGTTAAATAATCATTAACCATCTTTCCTTTAACATCTGGCTGCTTAAAGCCCATTAAACCATCCAACATGGTTCGCCCTTCCTCCTCCAGAGTCTAACCCAGCGTACCACCCGGTGCCTGTGTCCGTGTGGAGGGAAAGCTTTGGGTACATGTTTGTTTGTCTTTTACTTGTGCTGAATAAAGCCACAATGGGGATCGCCTGGGGACATACCAGGGAGACACAGGCATGCCTCCTTTTGTTCACTGAGGATCCCTTTGGAGAGGAGAGAAGGATGGAGTCCCAGCAGTGAGGCTGAAAAGAATGCTGGACTAAGACGATGCTGCAGATGCATCAGTGTGGGATGTAAAACAGGCTGTGCAGGGCGGGCCTCAGTCTCCTTTGTCTGCAGACACAAACCCCTGTAAACCAGCTCTCCGCAGCCACAAACAGGGAGAAAACAACAACAAGAGTAAACAAAGGGCCTCCCTCCTGTCTCCAGAAGTATTCAGATCCTCTGTCCCCGATGAGAATATAATTAAACACAGACAAGCATTCACAATGACAACAGTGTGTTTATTCACCATTAGCTCCAGCTGGATGTGCAAACCGAGCATAAAAAGGAGATTTTTCTAGATTATATCCAACGAAGCTTCACAACAACACTCATGGTGAGATATATACAGCCGACATTCCCGTTGAACATGAAGAAACAGCAGTGTGTCCGTGGGAATGCTGTGTGAGACCATCTTCCTCTGCATCCATCAGTCTCTTTCTGCCAGCTCTGACAGGATCCAGCCTGTTACCCCCCACCCACCCTGTGGCCAGCAGGGGTCAGTGCAGGCGGTCCACGTGAGAGGTGTGAGTGGACATGAAAGGAAGGGTGAAGATGCAGCTCTGTGAGGAGGAGGAGGAAGAGGAGGGTGTATGGGTTGTGATGACTTCCTGCTCCAGCTGGGCGCAGCAGGGATGAAGGCATGTGGAGGAATGTGTGAGACGCTAGCTGAGACAGGATAAGCTAAGTGGGTGTGGTGACCTCGCTGTGATCCAGCAGTCATGTTGAATAAAGAGATTCATCAAGATTTTCCTCATGTGGCATCTGCATCCACATTTAATCATTTATGTGTTAAACCAGCACCGTTTGAGATTGTTTAAACTCTCATTATTCTCATTACCGCTATGATGCAGGGAAATTGGTCCACTTTGTGCATCTGTGGACCCTGTCAGGGTATCAGCGCTGGAATCCTTGAAATGTCACAATGGAAACATGCACAACACACTTCAGTGAGCTGCAGAGATGCAAACACAGTGATGGTGTGTGTCGGTAGCAGGCAAACACACACATCGTTTATTCTTCTGCTGACTGGAAGAAAGACGAGCCAACACCACAGTAGGTGTAACTGGGTACTTCCTGTTCAAGTTCAGAGGAAAGTCTGAAGGAAGGCCACACTCACCCCTGCTGGCTGTAGGCCTCCCTCCACCCTCTGTTAACCCTAAAAACCTCTTTATTCCAGACTGTCATAATCCATGTTTAAACCACCACTTCAGCCTTATTACAGCATTCAGTTCTGGAATTTATAGCTCTTTACACTTTTCCATGTGGGGGAAAAAATGACTATTTTACCTTATTTAATAAAAAAATATAAAAACCTGGTTCATACTGTACCAAATTCAGTGGGTTTCTGACCAAGTGTGCTGGTGATTGCATATCTGCTGACTGACACATGGTAAAATACTAAATAATAATTCATACCACTGTAGTGTTGTGGTTGGCAGGTTGGCACATTTATGTTTTCACAGCTCCACAAACCGAAGCAGTAATGCAGACTTATTTTGGGCTCCAGCCTGTTCCACATTAAGAAACCAAAACTTGTCTGCTGGGTACACGCTGCCACTTTTACCTTGACTGTCTAACTTCCCTCTAAAGCCTTTAACTCGGAGTTCCAGTGGAAAACTGACATCCTCCTTGAGTGCAGCTGAAGGGACTTACGTGCTGTTAATAATCTGGAAACGTTCTCCTTTCCTGAAGCTCAGGTCATCTTCTGTCCGAGCCTCGTAGTCATAAAGTGCCACGAAGAGTGTGACGCCTGCAGGACGATAAAAACACTGTCAGAGTCTGCAGATTAATATCTGTCTGTCTGTCTGTCTGTCTATTATTCCTGGTACTTTTAGTGTCATTATGTTGTGGAAATTCAATGCAATTATTCCATGAAAAAAACTGAAAATTTGCTAAAAACCTGCATTTATTATTATATTTATATTTAAAGACATTAGTTAGTTCCATATATATATATGTATATATATATACATATATAATATCAAAATATTTATATAATGATAATTAGATGGTCAAACACTGTATTGTTAATCTTTGACCACATGACTGTTGCCATGGTAGTGTGAATTGAACGTGTGTGTAAATTAGTTGGATGGTAAACAGCTGGTGTCGTGCTGCAGGTTTTCTGCTCTTCTGCGGCGGTATGAGGACAAGCATATTAAAGATGGTTTTAAATTGGCTGCAGCACACTTAGTCTTTACTGGCTGATAAGAGGAGATTTTTCTCACCATGCTCTTCATTAAGATTCCAGTAATTACATGCCAGTGACTGTGCAAAATGGACTTTTGAAGCCAGCGATCTGGTGGTCTAAAATAAATCCATAACCTCAACTGAAACAAGTGAAGTGACAGTGAGCTGGGCTGCTTAGTGACAGGAGTTGGGGTTTAGACTGATTCAATTCATCAGGAGAAGTCAACCTGAAGATAAAGACCTGGAGCCTGAAAAACCTGTCCATCACTTCAGCATCATCATCTGAACGGGATCAGGGGAGGACCCGAGATTTCTCTGGAAAATTTGTTGGTTTGTTTATGTTTCCTGCTCTAACAGCGACTGTAGAATATTATTACAACTGACCACAAATCAGTCCAAAAGTAAAGAAGTGAGTTTATTTATAAATAGTCTGGATGTTCCATTCGATCAGCAGAGGTTGATTATTGATTAGCCTCAGAGCTGTCTGCTGGGATGCTGTTCCATTAGTTACATAAGGTGCTGGGACTAACTGAATTTCCAATTGGAGAAATGACATCAGCGAAAAGTCAATGGATAATCAATAAGACGTCTGATGCAAACTGCAGCTTGGCTTCCACCGCCGTGCGACTGCTTCAGGCTGGAAAGCAGCTTTATTACAGGTTGAAATGAAAGGAGATGCTGAAGTCCAGCAGAAAATTAAAAAAAAGCTAAACACCTCTCTGCTGTCCGCCACCGTGTGGATTTGGATTAGACAGAGTGGAAAATAATCCACCGGGCTCCTCCAGGCTCAATCCAGGAAAGGAAATCCTGAGTAAGAACATTCCCAACCAAACAATGAGGCTGCTGCACAAAACCAGCCGGACATTCCTGACAGGGCTGGTCTGGGGTCAGGAGAGGATTTCTGGATGATGCGGAAAAGTCTTTAACTGCACCAGAAATTCATTAGTGTGTGTGTGTGTGTGTGTGTGTGTGTGTGGGGGGGGGGTGTTCTTTCACAGACGAGGGGATCCACTAAGTGCGGCAATGTTGTGTCATTGAAAAGTGAAAAGATGATACTCATCTTCTACCTGGACACCACCTGACAGCCTCACAGGTGAAGTTACCTGGTCTTTCAAAAGAGAGAGATGTTCCTCATCTCATCACTCACTTACTAATTATGTTTAATCTGAAGTCTAGTTTGTGTCAGAACGTCCAGAACCAGCTGAGACAGAGAGGCGGGAACTTCCAGAACCAGCTGAAACAGAGAGGCGGGAACTTCCAGAACCAGCTGAGACAGAGAGGTGGGAATTTCCAGAACCAGCTGAGACAGAGAGGTGGGAATTTCCAGAACCAGCTGAAACAGAGAGGTGGGAATTTCCA
>JBAFTB010000025.1:2959837-2973490 GCA_037177355.1 Melanotaenia trifasciata
AGACAGAGAGGCGGGAATTTCCAGAACCAGCTGAAACAGAGAGGCGGGAACTTCCAGAACCAGCTGAAACAGAGAGGTGGGAATTTCCAGAACCAGCTGAAACAGAGAGGCGGGAACTTCCAGAACCAGCTGAAACAGAGAGGCGGGAACTTCCAGAACCTCCTGAGACAGAGAGGTGAGAACTTCCAGAACCTCCTTAGACAGAGAGGTGGGAACTTCCAGAACCAGCTGAGACAGAAAGGCGGGAACTTCCAGAACCAGCTGAGACAGAGAGGCGGGAATTTCCAGAACCAGCTGAGACAGAGAGGCGGGAATTTCCAGAACCAGCTGAGACAGAGAGGCGGGAATTTCCAGAACCAGCTGAGACAGAAAGGCGGGAACTTCCACCGTCTGATGTGGTGTTGTTAGAAGATGCTTCATAGCTCCACCATGAGCTGGTCTTTAGAGACGTGATCTGACTGTTCACAGAGAGACTTCTAATCTGGTTCTGCTTTTTTTTTTGTGATACGGAGCTTGGTATCAAACGTTCACCCGTTTTCTCTGCAGCATTTACCCGTTTTTGTTAGATAAACCTTTTTAATTTGTAAATGAGTTTGTTGGTAAATAAATTTCTGATCTTCCACTTTTATAAATGTGCTTGAATTAGATTTTCTTTTAATTTGTATGAAACATTGTGTTGCTTCATGCCTGAAATGGTTCTTATAAATAAATGTTGACTTAAATGAAGGAAAAACCATGTTTGGTTGGTTTCCGCCTCAGCAGAAATATGTCCATATGTGACATCTTCTGGCTAGAATCAGACTGACAGATGTGTGAACCACTGACCTGTTCGTAGTGAATAAAACTGATTTAATTTTTTTGTTCTTATGTTTGTAAATTTACACTGTGCTGTTGTAAACATTGATAAATGAGGTCCAGTGTGGCTTCACTGCCCCCCCCCCATTCATCCTGTTCTCTGATGATGGTCATGATGGCCATCATCATCGTCATCTAGCAGATCTGTGTAAAACCAGAACAGAATTCTGCTGGATTACTAATTTCTAAACTTGTTTATTGATAGAGGACACCTCACCTGTCGCCTCTTTAACCACTAGGCTACCACTGCCCCACCATCAGTGGGTTTGACATGTTTCTGATCTCCTTACCTGTCCCACCGCGGTTCCTCAGGGTTCCAGTGTGGGAGGAGGTGCTGACTCCTCCGAAGACGGTCACCCCCTGTCCGACAGGAGCATGGAAGTTGTTATAGTTTGGAATGGCAGTAACCCCCAAGTTGGGGTAGTGCTGCGGCGTGGGGTCAGCCCCATAGCGGTACCCGGCTCCCTGGGAGATGCTGGTGTCTCGGTCGTCTGTCAGTTTGGTTGCCTCCTTATCCTTGCATTGCACACAGCCCATTATCTATAATCTGTTACCAAGGAGACACAGAGGAGACAGCAGGTTAGGTATGTGTGTGTGTGGGAGGGAGTGTGGGACGACTCCAGGAGTAAGAGACACAGAGTCGGGTGTTAGTGGTAGAGGGAGGACATTAACTCCATTCTCTTGTTTCATGTTGTCTAAATCAGACATGAAGTAGATGTAAACTTCCCCGTGAGAAACTGGAAGATAGCAAGGGATGGGGGTGGGAGTGGATGGATTCACAAGAGAAGACTTGATGTCTGAACAGCAGCTCACATTTCATCTGATGCATCTGTGTCCAAGCAAACTGAGAATACGAAGCAGAACATGACCACTAAAATCTGGCATGTTGCAGCTTCAACAAACCTTCACAGGTTTAGAGACCGAACACTTGATAACAGAAGGTCTCTCTCTTCTGATCTGATGGTGTGTGTACTACGTAGCACACCACACACCATCTCGTTCTTTAGTAGACTTTCAGGTTCTTCGCTCAATATCCAAATCTCACGTAGTCAAATGAGACCTAAGTGTGAACCAACATGGCGGACGAACATCGGGGAAAAAAAAAAACACAGAAAAATGAAAAAAGAAAAGTTTCTGCAAACTACCAGTGATGGGAATAACAGCGTTTTAAATAGCATCGTTACTTACGGCGCGTACATTTTTTAGTAACGAGTAATCTGATTACTCTTCCCATCATTATAACACTTATGTGGAGTGTTACTGTAACTGAAGCAGTTTTTCATCTGTCCATCTTGGTGTCTTTGTTAGTGTTTACTTCCTCTTCCGTCAGTCAGCTGAGTCAGCTCGCATCTCGACTGGCTTTTGCTCCGGTACACGCTGCGCATGCCCGGCTCCTCTCGGAGCATCCCATAGACTGTAAAGATAGACGAGACGTCAGCCGTAGTTTTCTGAAGAGCAAAAGTAAAGCTCGTGGGGCGGTTCCTACTGTCGCCATCTTGGCATCGTCATGCCTGCCGTCGCTCTGGGAAAATACAAAATGGGTAAAATGGCGGAGCTGAGAGCGTGGGGGTGGATGATTGACATCCATTAAACTCCGAGCTGCCTGTAGCTAAGAGCTAACTGAGTCAACTTAAATTTAACACGAGCTAACCGGCTGATGAAGGTAGGTGGGCTAAAGCTAAGGTGCACTGTTAGCCGGCTAAAAACCGCATTTGTGCTGTACTCTCCCTTCATGCTGTGGATATTGGATACATGTCAAGCAAAAGGACCCTCACAGTTGTCATGAAGGTAAACTTGACCTATGAATCCTAAAATGTTTTTATGTACCAGGCTTTAAACACGTTTATTTCTGCTGTGAAGTTGGCCTTTTTAACATGGGAGTCGATGGGGATTTGCTCTGTTTTGGGGCCCCTAGTGGACGAAGAGTGAACTGCAATTTTTTTGCATTTCCGCAAAGTCTTCCCATTTCACCGGCGGAGGTTGCCGCTTTGAGCACACAAGCACACACAGCTGCAGATATTAAACATGTAGATCTCCTTCCGAGGCCCTCTGGGTAGATCGGACTGAAAACCTCCCCACCCCCAACCCATCCACCCACCCACACACACACACACACACACACACACAGACCACAGGGAACTCCGAATGATGTTGTTTGCAAGCAGTGTGTACCTGCCTTAAGAAAAAACCTGATTCTGGCTGCTGCATGAATAAAACAAATAAAATATGTAATAAAATAAATAAAAACCAACCAACCCTGTACAATTATCATCTTGTCTGTGGTGTGTTACGAGCAGATTTGTCCCGATAATCCACTCTGAAACGGGTCGTAGCCGACAGTCGGGAATATTGAACATATCCAATATTCCAGAGCCAATTTCTGAGGAACGCCGACGACTCGTGCATTCTGACTGCGTGGATGGTGACGTGGTACGGCATGTAGCCAATCAGAGAGCGAGCTGGCTGGGGAACAAGGAAGTAAATAGAGTCCGTGTTCACGCCGTCTCCAGTCTGTTATTTTTTCAGTTCTGGATTTTTCTGTTAACAACACCACCATCATTCCCTCGTCCTATAGATCCTCTTCCATGCTCTGTGTTGTGTTTTCCGGTTGTTGCTATGGTTCTTCTTCTACGTTTCGACGTTTGTCCGGCTCGGAGGACTAGATTGTAGATGAGTTGTGGGACAGCATCGTCATGTGTGTGTTGTTCTGTGATCAGATTATCGAAGTACACCACACGTGTCAGGTCTCGACCAGATAAAAAAATCTCATAAGATTAAAAGAATCGTTATGTGTGGACCAGGCTTTAGGTTTCTATTCTCATCAGTGGATATGAGCTCAAAGAAAATGAGAAGAAGAAAATGATGTAGTCATGAAACGAGTTCCAAACACAGGCCTGTGGACCCAGTCAGGGATGAGATGGTCAGAGAGGACCTGCTGCTCCGCTGTGCTGAAAGTAGTTGGCTTTGTGATAATAACTGGACACCTCTAGGGACCAGAGAGGATACAGGAAGCCCTGCAGAGATGACAGTGTTTGGTTGCTCACACCTCTGACTTTTCTGTGACTGTAGCTGTTTTTGTTTAAAATTACATCCCAGATATCAATGAAGGAGCAGTCTAAAATCCAGGAACAGGAGACTATTTCTGGACTTTAGACCGAGGAGAAGACAGACTGACCCGGTTCTGGATGAGCAGTGGCAGAAAATAACATCTAATATTCGCTCACATAGAAGTTTATCCACATTGGCCTGCAGATATGTTTAACTGTGCAGCCTGTTGCCGTAGCAACACTAAAATAACTCTAGCTGTTGACTATTCGCTATGTCAAAATTCATCTTCACAAAACGACGAAGCCTGGTGGCCTTCTTGGCTCAGCTCTGTGTTTATCCCAGTGCTTCCAGTAAGACAGACCATCAGCAGCCGTCCCAGCTGACAGAGGCACCATGGCCACATAAACCCAGACTGATCTGTCCGGTGACGTCTGCAGAGGCCAAAATCCAAGAAGTGAAGTTGTGCTAGGAGAAGAAACATCCTTGTTTAGTCTTAGAAGTAAAATAAGTGAGAGCAGAGGGGTCAGGAGTGGTGGAACGACACCAACAGGAGGCAGCCTGCTCTCTGAGCTTCGTCCTCTCTGTGATCAGTCTGGCTTGATCTGTGTAGGCGGCATCAAACAGGGCAGCGGTGCTGCTGCACGCCGTGACAGCTTTGTCAATGGGCTCTATAATCATATGTGACAGGAAGCAGGGGGGTGGAGGGGGTACAGTGCAGAGCATCTCTTATCCTGTCTGCTCACAGTAGAAACAGCTGTGTGCACAGGCTGAACGCTGTTTAACTGGCCGAGGCAGACTGGATCATCTTCTACTGAACCCTCTGAGCATCATGGACCCCCGACGTCTGTTAGACAACAGAGAGAAGTTCATATCCATACGCCGAGTAAAACAGTCCTGTAAGAGCTGGAGCTTCGTCCTCCGACACAAACGCAGTACCAACATCCTTAAAACCAGGAAATGAGCTGCTAGCATCGCAGGTCTACAGCAGTTAAAGAGGTTTTGATCACATTACCTTGGAAATAATTCTGATTTCATCAACAAATTTCTCATTTAACATTTTCCTAAATATTATTCAACTTAATTTAATCCAATTTCATTAAATCTAATTTACTTTTAATTCAGTTTAATTAAATTACTTATTTAATTGAATTCTATTTATTTTAATTCTTATCCTTATTTTTTTACATTTAATTTGATGTCATTTTATTTGAATTAATTTTTATTTTAAATTTTATTGTAATTCTATTTAATTTAATTTCTATTTTAATCTAGTTTAATTTTATAATAATTAATCAAATTAAAAAAAGTTTTTATTTCATTATATTTAATTACATTTTAATTTTATTCCATTTTTCATTTAATTTAATTTTACTTGATCTAATAATACTGAATTAAAATAAATTAAATTTCATTATATTTACTTACATTTTCTTCTCTCTCTCTTTGCTTTTTTTGTTCTGAGATGTATATAATGTTTAACCAGAGCAGTGAGAACATGAGTAAAGTGTAGAACTATGAAAGGATGAAACATCTATATAATGACTTTATGTCTCATGCTGTAAAATGAGCCACGCTGACGCTGTGACTGGAGCTTTATTCCAAACACTGTTAGACATGTAGGCTTGTAAATGACTCATGTGTTTAAGGTTCATTCCTGACTGCACGACACTGGCAAACTTTTAAATCAGTTGCTTAGAAGAACGTGCACCAGTTAGCATACCGTTTCCAGAGACTCCCGGAAAAAATAAATAAATAAAATAAAAAATATATAAAAAAATAATAAAATAAATAAAAATGACTGAATTTCTACACTTGTAACTCATGTACCTGTATTCCTTGCTGAATAATACTGATTTTTGTATTTAGACTTGGCTGTGCTGGATTGTTGTTGTTTGTCTTGTTTCTAAAAAGACAATAAATTATTGTTCAAAAAAAAAAAAAAAAATGACTGAATAAAAATAACTATATATATATATATATATATAAAACTCAATAAAAAAAGAAAGAAGAGAAAATGAAAATGAAATAAACAGAAAAAAAGCTGCCACCTGCTTGCTGCAGAGGCTGTTTTGCTGTAAACTCGCTCAGTTTCCTTCCCTCCTCACCCCAGAGGTCTGCAGGAAACTGCTCTTGAGGCGACTCAATCACCACCTGACACCAACACTCCACAGCATGCAGCATTTTTGTCTCAGAGAGGGCATCTAACACGGTTCATCTTTCATGATTCAAGCAGAGCAGGCACCTCCTCCCATGTTCCATCCACTTTCAACATGAAATCGATAAATCTACAGCAGAAATCCAATTACAGACCCGAAGTGAACCCACATCTAAAATCAGTTCATGCCAAAGGTCGTCCATGTGACGCTGGATGGACAAAGTCCTGCTTCTGAAGGTGTTAAAATGACGATTAAAGAAGCTGACGGGAGAAATCTGATTAACTCGGCATAAAAACCAGCTGCTGTCTGCATGAAGGAAAAGCTAGATAACGTAAACCAACGAATAATCAGCTTCTTTCTTGTACATGTTCAGTAATTGATGGTGAGATGTGCAGAGGTTGAGGAAACCATCACGTTTCACCTCCTTATATAGAAAACATGCTGAGAGCAGCTTCAGAGCTTCTCTGCTGTTTGTCTGGACTCTCTTCGTATTATTCTATGAATTTATTTCAACTAACTCTGAGATGTTGTCCACTGCTCAGTTCATGCTGCCAGTAAACTGTCTGGACTGACCTTCGATGAACCAGAATCCAAATGTCGGACGCTGTTGTGACAGCTGTGTGGCAGCTGTGTGGCGCCACCCTCAAAATGGTCAAAATGTCAGGCCTCAAAGCACCGAGCGCCAGCTTTTTCCTGCAACTCCTCCAACTGCATGTCTGCAGATACTACAACCAAAAGCGATGTTTATTACCCCACAAGGAAGAGGATGAACAGGGGAGGAAGAGGAGGGGACAGGGCAGGTAGAGGGAGATGAGGTGGAAAGATGGGGGAAACTAAAAGGAGGTGAGGGAGGAGAAGAGAGTCTCCAGCTGGTCGACTGGTTACCAGAAGCAGCAATGAAGCTTCACAAAGATGCCAAACTGCCTTTCAGTCACAAGATCAGAGTTATCAGTAGAGTGGTGAGGGTTAAAAAGCCCAAGCACGTCCACCGAAGCACAACCATGAGGCCGAGTCTGCTTCAACTATTTCCTCTAAGAGGAACAAATTATTCACCCTCTAAAAAAACATACATGCATAAAAGTAAGAGAAAATAAATTAATCATAAATTTAATATAAATTATTAAAATATTAAATGGATATATAAAAAACAATAACTACCTAACAATTTTTTTTATTGTGATTTGCACATATATACATAAAACCATTAAAAGGAAAAATAATAAAAGAAACATATTAAAGAGACATGTTGCTTATTAGCAACTTTCCCTATAATAAACTTATATCACAACAAACAAGTGAACTAATAAATAAATAAATTAATCATATATATATATATATATATATATATATATATATATATATATATATGAATGAAAATGACTGAATAAAAAATAACTATATATATAACTCATTAAACCAAGAAAGAAGATAAAATGAAAATGAAATAAACACAAATAATAAAATCAAATATTTGTTAATTATGCAAACTACAGACACTGACAATTTTTTCTCTGGTCAACTGAATAGAATAGAATAGAATAGAATAGAATAGAATGCCTTTTATTGTCATTATACACATATACAATGAGATTAAGCCAACTGTTTATAATATCTAATAAAAAAAAAGTTGATCATCCTTTCCTTCATTTAATCCGGATCTAAAAGGAGTATGTGAGGGGGATACTACGTGTGAATGCAGTTCAGTAACAGTAATGGTGCTGCAGAAATGAAACCGATCATACAGAACTCAGAAATATGTTCTTGTTGTGCCTCACTCATGATGAAATGGGAGGATGATTCTCTCTGACCGCTGTCGAGGGCAACCCTGGTTCCAGGGGACCTCGCGTCATGACGTGGGGACAGCGAGGGCACCATGCACATCACAGAGGAAACATGAGCGACATGACACCACTGCAGCGGCAGCTGTGATCCCGCCTCCCCCAGATCACAGCCCCCACATAATCACAATGACACAGAGTAACCTCCCTTTTCCAAAGAGGCACAGTAGTAAACACAGCTGACAAAGGAAAACCTCAGCTGGAAAACTTGGACCAGACTATTTATAGCTGGCCCAGAAACCAGCAACAGCTTTGCAGCTTAAACAAAAAAATCATGACCAAGTGACAATGTTCAAAAAAACATAAGCATGTTGCCACGCATCAGTCTACATCAGTCTACATGAGCCTACATCAGTCTGCATCAGTCTACATCAGTCTACATCAGTCTACACCAATCTACATCAGTCTACATGAGCCTACATCAGTCTGCATCAGTCTACACCAGTCTACATCAGCCTACATCAGTCTGCATCAGTCTACACCAGTCTACATCAGCCTACATCAGTCTACACAAGTATACATCAGGATGCATCAGTCTACATCAGGATCCATCAGTCTACACCAGTTTACATCAGTCTACATCAGTCTACATCAGGATCCATCAGTCTACATCAGTCTACATGAGCCTACATCAGTCTGCATCACTCTACACCAGTCTACATCAGTCTACATGAGCCTACATCAGTCTGCATCAGTCTAAAACAGTCTACATGAGCCTACATCAGTCTGCACCAGTCTAGACCAGTCTACATCAGTCTACACGAGTCTGCATCAGTCTGCATCAGTCTACACCAGTCTACATCAATCTACATGAGCCTACATCAGTCTACACCAGTTTACATCAGTCTACATCAGGATCTATCAGTCTACATCAGTCTACACCAATTTACATGAGTCTACATGAGTCTGCATCAGTCTACACCAGTCTACACCAGTTTACATCAGGATCCATCAGGCTACATCAGTTTACATCAGTTTGCATCAGTCTACACCAGTCTACATCAGGATCCATCAGCCTACATCAGTCAACACCAGTCTACATCAGGACCCATCAGTCTTCATCAGTCTACATCAGGATCCATCAGTATACTTTAGGATGCACCAGCCTAAATAAGTCTACATCAGTCTGCATCATGATCCATCAGTCTACATCAGTCTGCACCAGTCTACATCATGATCCATCAGTCTACATCAGTCTGCACCAGTCTACATCATGATCCATCAGTCTACATCAGTCTGGATCACGCTGCTCGTCTGTGGATCTGCAGGATGAAGCTCAGATCACAACACAGGTCTCAACTATGACCGTCTCCACACTGTGTGGAAGGCAGCAGCTCCTGCCTATCAGAAAGAAGTGAGGTGACGCACCTTTGTGTCTGAGTGGCTCAGCGCCACGATCAGCAGCAGAGATTCCAGCAAGACAATGAAACCCCAGAGTCCTTCAGGGTGTTAGATAGAGGAGAAGTAGGCAGCTGGAAGGAAAGGAACCAAATGGCCTCAACCTAAACAGGCTCACAATATTCTGGATATTCTAAACTTATACACATAAAACACATGTGATTTCAGAGTTTCCTGTCACAGATGAAGCCTTATTTTCCTCCAGTCAGTGCGGAACAGGAAGGATGCAGCAACAAAACAAGACTTTAGGAGTATGAGGGAAAAACGTGTTTAGAGGGATGTGGATGTAAATTTATTTATTTATTTTATTTTATTTAAAACAATATCATTAATGATGCTGTAGATGGAAACACAGACACTAACTCTGCAGGTGGTAGAAAATTACAGTGCCTATTTAATTTTATTTTTCTGTGTGGAATGGGAAAACCTGACAGAGACAGTAATGTGTCTCATTAGGACAACTCGTTAACCTGCTACCATTTGAAGTCAGAAAGTTGGTTTTCAGCTGTGTGGTCAGCTGATTACTCAGGGACTCCTGGAGGAAGAATAAGACTTTGCATAGGAAGGTTTATTCTGCAGGAGGCCTTCAGGTTTTTAATGTCCTGAATCATCTGTGGATGGCTCTGTGGAAGTAACAGGACCCCCAGATGAAGAAGGCTCTCCAGCCTTACTTAAGAACCCCACAAGGAGTCAGCCAGACATGCAAACATGTCAGCGAGAGACAGGAAAATGTAGTGAACTGCTTGATGAGAGGCCTGCAGACGTGTGCTGACAGCTGACCTTTTGTTAATAATGCAACCGTGTCCGAAACTTGACCTGCAGACGCTGCCTGCTGCTCCTGAGCTCTGATGAATCAACACAAGTTCAGATCCAGCCCTCGCTTATGAGCCCAGTTTGTTAAAAAAATCAAGATGGTCTGCAACCGATAATGAAATAACAGCCAATAACCTAATAATTTTGGCAGGTTTTAAATGTAATAAAGCCAATAATATGATAAGGCTATTACATTACTGGCTTTGCATAAAAAAAGAACAAATGTTTTTACAAAAATCTAAATAACCGCGGCCAATAACGTTATAATACATAAAGAGAAATACATTTCTTAAAATTATTTTTAATTTTTTGCAGTTTTTGTGCAGTTTGTTTATCAAAACTACCTGGTTACTACATGGTCCTTATATTCACCAAGGATATGAATGATGCAGCTGTCTTGCTCTCTGACTCAGTTTAGACAAACGGAAATATTTTCTTTTTTTGCAGAAACCACAGTTTTACCACAAGATAATTATGGAATAGTTAATTCATGTCAAGTTAACAAAGTCATGTGACTAACCCGAGGAGGAACCACCCACTCTGGACCTCTTGGGCCGCTGTCATGCAGGTTTTAGATGTTTACCTGCTGCAGCACACCTGACTCAAATGTTCTCAACAGCTTCTTGTGAGGTTCTGCAGCAGCTTCTCGACCTTATTCATTTGAGTCAGGTGTGTTAGTTTTGGCTGCTACATGGTGATGACCAAAATGGCTTCAAAAGAGGTAGGAGACACCTTCAGAGTCTCAATTTCAACACTGTCAGAGGGACAGCTCATATTTATCTGCAGCAGACAGCAGCTGACTCAGACTGGAGGAAAACAAGATGGCTAAACAGCCCTCCATCACATCTGCTGACTGGATTTTAACATTTGAAAATGTCAGTTTGAAGCACTTCGTCTGAATAAGCTCACGTAGCGCAGAATGATGGCGAATCCCACAGCCATGAAGGAAATCAGGTTTTCAAATGAACAAGTAAAAACTCATCAGTCTGGACGGGTGCATAGACCATTCGTATTATTTGTCATGGCTTCTATCTTACCGACGTCACTTGGGTTATAGTTTTAACCTTAATGGGGCAGCTAATTCAGACAAAAATGGTTTAATTTGCACTTTTTAACATGCAGTGTGATATATGAGTGTAGTAGACTGAGTTTGTATTTAAAAGTAAGAGAAGAGACATTTAAATGAAACATATCAACCAGTTTAACAACTTTTGTTTAAACATTTGGAACAGAAAAGCAAAAATATCATCTTCCTCTACAGTTTAATTAAAACTAACTTGTCCTCGACTTCTTATGTTAGTGAACCTCCATGATTATACAAAGCTCTGCACCGTATAACACAGGCAGCAAGAACTGCTTAAACTTTGCATTTAACTTAATCCCATATTAAAAGCAGTTTTTTTTTATCTGTTTTTAAATCTACCATAACAGGAAATGAATCATGTTTTTAATCCTCCTGTAAGCAATCGTGTACCTGCTGTTATAGAATAAGGCACACTAGGTTTGTGCTACATTTACTAATTTGAGGTTCAATGACTTTATATACATACACAGACACACACGCATGCACACATATTCTCTCTCATACCACTCCTGACATACCACTCCTTCATCTAGAAACAAAGATCAGCTGTTGAAAGGTCGCTGCTTGTAGGACATCTCTGCTGGAAGCTCCATCACGGTCTGTCTTTAGAGGGATCAGCTGTTTGCTGTACAGCAGGTGGTATCTGAGACGCGACGTACTGACTGAATCAGCTCACATAAAATTGTCGAATCTGCCATAGTGGATGTTAAAAATGGCACATGTGTTGATATCCAGTTGCTAGCATCTGACATTGTGCCATAAAGCAAAACTCAGCTGTAATGTTGCGCTCCAGGCTGGCACAAACAAAAAGCAGTGACGTGTGGTTTCTCAGCCTCAGGATTCTCCAGGACAACGTACTGTACATAATAAATGTCTGAAAAGTTTTATGGGTAAAAACTAGTGTAGTATAGAGAGAAAAGAGAAAAATTTAAAAATCATAAATGAAGTTTGGTGTAAAAAAGAAATCTGGGATTTTATTTATGAGCTATGTTGCCCAGGTTAATTTAGGTGGTGAGTATAGATCTGCCAGCCAATAACTGCTCTGCTGTCAGGATAACTAAAATGAGTCAGTGGAACCCCCTCCCAAATAACCGCTGACATCCCACAATTACCTCCTGCTAAGTATTTCCTGTTATTTCCTGAGCCCTGTTGGGTGTTTGATGCAGGGCGTGATGTTAAAGTAACATCCATATGAGGATGCAGCATCTCCCCACAGAACAAGGTGTGAATAAGATGGCTTGTAGAACTGAATCCCGGTTTTAATACATCTCTAAAGAGTCCATTTAAACTAAACTGGCTCTTTGTCAGGTGCAGACAAACAAGGAGATTTTGGAGATCTATGCTGTGGATAAGAGGAGCGATGACAGGACGGAGCTTCAAGAGCTGCTTTCAAGTAATTCAATGAAAGGCAGAGGGAAGGCCAGCTGTTGAGGCACCCTTGTGTTACTGAGCATCTCCTGAGGCTGCTGCTTTGTGGAAGCTCCACAGGAAACTGAAGAAATAGTTTTGTTACAGGTGAAACTTCCTCAAGCAGCAGCCAAACAGCAGCACGTGGAGTCATCAAACATCTCTGGATGAAACTGATGGAAAGATCCAGAGATCCAGGCTCTTTTTGCCTTTACATGTTTTGTGTTTCATGGTTTGACTCTCATGTGATAAAAGTTATCCACTTCTGTCTCTTCAAAATACACAAAACAACACTTTGACATACATGAACAGATTGTAGACAAAGAATAAAGTTTTACAATAAAAATGTCAAAGAAAACAGCCCAGGAAGAAGAACAAATGAGGGCAAATCTGATGAATAAAAATACAATGGTGCACATTTACTTGTGGGTGATGCACCTTCCTGTTAATGTGCAGATACAGAGGAGGTGCAACCTTCTGCCTGGCAGAGAAGCTACATCAGCATCACCCTTACAAGCTGTCTGCAGGATGTGGTTAAAGCTTCAGGTTCACCTCAAGGAGTGTTAAGTTTCCATTCAGCCCCTGAGAGCAGGGCTGTAAGAGCAGGGTTGAAAATAACCAGTCAGTCCTCTCATTAGGAGAACATCAGTCCTGCTGATCTCTGTGGACCAAGGAGGCCTCAGTGTCCCCACTCTGGTTCTTTAGGCAAGGCAAGTTTATTTGTAACACAATTCAATGACAGAGCTTCACAGAATACAAGAAGCATAATTTAACATTAAAAACAAGAGAAAAGGAAAAAGAGAGAACACTGCATGAAACAGTACTAAAACATGATCCAATGTAAAGACTCCAGCCTAAAAGACCTGGATCTGGACTCTAAATGAAAACTATTGAAATGCAGCAGAGAACAGGTGGATTTAAATAAACTGAGCGTTTCAGCTGATCTGAGGCTTTCTGGGAGTTTGTTCCAGACATGAGGAGCATAGAAGCTGAATGCAGCTTCTCCATGTCTGGTTCTGACTCTGGGAACTGATAAGAAACTGGATCCAGATGA
>JBAFTB010000025.1:3029597-3051716 GCA_037177355.1 Melanotaenia trifasciata
GAAATGCTTAGTATAATAATAAACATTTCAACCACAATAGGGCCTTGCCATACTTCGTATGGCTCGGACCCTAATAATAATTTCACAGAGTCACAATAAAATGACCCTGCAGCTCCTCCAGAACCCAGCTGCACTGGTTCTGATCCGGACCGGACAGAGAGCTATAACAGCAGCTTTAAAGCCTCTGCTTCAACTTCCTGACACATTCAGAACAGATTTTTACATTTCGGTGCTGGTTTCAAGGCTCTTAATGGTCTTAGCGGTCCTGAGTTTTTGTCTGGGCTGCTTCGAGCCTGGACAGGGTTTTCATTGCTCTCTTCCTATGGTCCGTGTTTGAATGAAATATTAAAGCTTTTAAAACAAAACAACACATTTTTAACCTTTTTTATTCATATTTATCTCTTTCTTTATATTGCTCTAAAAGCATTTGAAATAATATTTTTCACTATTTAATTTGCATTTTGTCTTCTTTAATATATTTTATTTGATCTTTTCGTTCGTATTCCATTTTATTCTGTTTTTTTTATCATTTTAATAGTCTGTTTGAATGCATTTTAGCTTTTTTATAGCCCATTTTAGCATGTATTTTATTTATTTCTATTTTACCTCGCGTCTGGTCGTTCCTCACTGCTTCCTCAGCTTAGCTTTGGGCTAAACTGGATCAGAGAGCGAGACAGATTCAAATAGACTTTTTGGCTTTTTTCTGTTTTTATTTAACTTTGAGTCACAATGTTGTATAAAAAATGCTGTATAAATAAAGTTTAGTTTACTTTTTGGGTGAGAGGCGAAATTTTTTTGTTTTTAGGAGACAAAAAAAAAAAAAGTTGTCTTTGATTTAAGCTCTGAGGATTATCGTGACCTGGAGGACAGTAACATATAAAGAAAGCCTGGCTGATAAAATACAGAAAGAGTAAAACAGAAAATAAATAAATAAATAAAATAAAAACCATCATCAAACCTGTTTTAAAACCTGTTTTAAAAGTCTTTTAAATACATTGACAGTGTCCAGGTAGTGAAGGGAAAGAGGAAGACCACTTCATAAGAGTGATCGCCTCGAGCCTTGAAACAGGTTTTTGGGACCAGTAGTAACATTCGACCTTCTGACCCCTAACTGCAGGTCGGGGAGTAAATCTGCAGCAGGTCAGAGACGTGGGGGGGATCTGACCATCAAAGGCTCTAAAAGTCTTCTAAAAGCCAGTGGTAGCCAGTAAAAGGAGGCTAAAACAGGCTGAAATGGGCCACTTTGTGCGTCCTGGTTAAGACGCCTGCAGCAAAGCTCTGGATGATTTGAATGTGGTTACGTTTCTTTTTATCTAAGCAGGTCAGAAGACTGATAAAAACCTTTAGACCCGAGGATATAAAAGCATGAATAATTCAACCTTGGAGGGAGGTTTCAATTTAGAAATATTATGGAGATGAAGAAACTGTATTAGCACTCCAAGGACACTGCCAGATCAAAAATGACACCTGGGTCCACTCATGAGGGTGGACGGGGGAAGCCAGAAGACCTGGTTGCTGGGATGACCCTGTCAGGGGCAACAAATAAAGTTTCTATTTTCTCTGAGTTCAGTTTGAAGTAATTATCACTGTAACCGCTGCTGGACCTTCTGGCCTTGGGGAACTGAGTCAAAGCCCAGCTCCTCGTCCAGCTGGACGTCTTTCCATCATCTTCATCTAAACTTCCAGATTCTCCAGATTCTTCCCGCCAAAGTACCAGACCTGTTAATGTGACACTGCATTGTCCAACCACGCCGCTTTGGTCATGTAACCATGCTGGCTGCTCACACCTCATGTTCATGTGCCAGGCGGGGCATGCCGGGCGGCTCAGGAGATGCCTGCTCTGCATGTGTCCATCGTTCAGCCCTGTCTCAGATATCAGCAGAGCTGGCTGTAATAAACCTGCTAAGCCTCTCCACATTCCTCAGCCTCAGTGTTATGTCCAACACATCACCGTTCAAAAAACTCAAACCTGGACCTGGAGCTGCCAGCAAGGCTGCAGGTTTTCACTCACCTCGGTTACTATGGTGCTCTGGAATGTCTCCGTGCTGTATTCCCAGCCTCCCTGGCAGCTCACGGTTGGGCGTCCATCTCCAATGGTGACAGCTCCACTTTGGTTCAGGGAGACGCTGCAGGACAGGTCAGGGTGGCTGCTCAGCAGGCTGGAGTTCAGAGAGGCTGGATCGCCTGCTGAGGGCCAGGCAGAGCGGCATAAATGTGGAGGAACAGCCCCGGTGAACACTGACACCAGCATGTGGAACGCCAGGAAGATCTGAGGTACACAGATCCACACATACAGGATCTTCTGGAACTTCCCAAAGCCTCCAATAAGTCTGAGGACTTCATCAAAATTCATTTTTCTGGCTTTGTACCTGAGCAGCTTTTAATGTTAAAACTGCTTCAGATGTTGAGCAGATACGGTGAGAGAGGCCGATGATTAACAGGAAGAGAAGCAGCAGTCACACCTGTGCTGAGCGCCTCTCTGACAGCGACCTGCAGCTGTTTGTAGTGAAGAGCGGGGCTGTCTGCGTGTGATCTAACCTCAGAGTGATGGGAGTGGACTTAAAGCAGGAGGGAGGCGTTTCCTGGTTGTGGGAGGAGTCGCTGGGTGATGTGGACTTGCTCTTTTATCTCTCCACCCCTACACAGTTTCATAAGATTAAATGAGATAACCCACTTTGACTTTAAGCCAGGAGTTTGTGGGAGTCCCGCAGTTGACAGCAGCATTCCTGATCCAGTGGAAACTCGTGAGGTGAAGACAAGAAGGGAGGGTGAAACCACCTCCACACTGACAACATCATGTTTATGTAGTTTTGGAAAAAGCACAAGAATTAAAAGGACGTTTGCAATGTTTGAGTTTGTTTCCAGCTGCACTGAAAGACGAGCACATTCCAGCTGGTATGAAGTTGTTCTGCAGGCACTGGATGCCATGTGGATGGAGTGTGGAGCAGATTTAAGCTGCCTTCACCACTCAGCCCCTTCATCAGTCATCATTTCCTGACCTTATCACACCATCACTTGGCTCCTGATGTTTGCTGCTCAGTGTGATTCTTCTCTGCTCTACGCCAGCACTACTAGCAAAACCATTCACAAAAGTGGAATGGAGCCCCGAAGGGGTGGGGTGGGGGTAATGTGAGAACTCTGGTATTCTTTGATCAGGCGTGGGGCTCCAGCGTTCACGTCAGTATTGTTTGGTAATTCTTGAAATCCCATTCAGTCTGCTGATGCAAAAAACAGAGCTGGTTCACAAAAACAAACCGATACATTGCAGCACAAGATTTTCCAGGAAGTGCAAGTCAGACAGGATGATGTTATGGCCACATTATAGTTGCAAAAACCAGAAAGTGCATCTGCTAATGTCATACACCTTCTATCATTCAGCTGCTGCTCTTCTTTGTGTGTACATACTGGAGCACCATCTTGTGGTTACATCAAAGCTTCCTGTAGCATGAGAAACCACGAGGACGCTCGCAGAGCTGCAGCCTCTTCCTCTGTCTTCCTGTCGAGCTGATGGTGAGGCATCAACCGGCTGTACTGGTTTCATGATTTATGAGGCTTCAGTGGCTCCGTTTCTACAGCCTGTAAACTAATGTAATTAAATTTTTTTAACAACATAAATAATCTGTTTCTTTGCAAAAGATTTGGATTGAAGATAATATACATCAGTCTTCATGTCCTATAAAATAAACTAACATAAAGCATTCTTCCAGCTAGACGTGCTGCAGCTTCTGTCGGCTCCTACCTTGATTGTAATTCATCGCTCTTAGGTTTCAGTACGGCCTCCCTCCATCAAAACCTCGCAGAAAGACTCATTATTGGATCATAAAACTAATCACATTCCCCCTCTGCTCGCTCGCTGACTGATTTATAAAAAGTCTGCCTCAAAAAATGTCCCCAACATCCATTTCAGACTTCCTACCCTGGTAGATTTCCCTCCAAACACCAGATCCACACACTAGTCCAGGCTAAGACCAGAAGTAGACCCGCCGCCATTGCTGAGGTGGCATTTCTGTGCATGTCAGAGCAGAACAGGTGATAATCTGACGATTTTCTGGAAGGACTTGGAAAACTTTAGCTGAGGTAAAAAAGTGAATGAGAAGATCATGAAGCTTTACTTCATGAAGATGCTGCCGTCTGTCTGTGTGACACAGAGGAGGACGGTGGTTGACACAGTTTGTCAACCACTGAAATGGCCTGCTATCATAACCACAGAAACACAGGAAAATATGTTGTTTGCTCTTAATGGGGCAACGATGTAAACAGAGAATGAAAATAATTCAGCCAGTAACACAAACCGATCACATACTGCAGCCTAAACTAGTTATTACTAACTTTGTCAACTATGTTGAATATCTGACTAAATAAAAAATTAACAGCCTTTGGAAAACTTTGAAGATATTTATTTACCAACTTTTGATAACTTATGGTAACTAGATTCGTGTTTTATATTCCATTGTGGAATGCTAGTTATTAAAATCTGATTCTATCAGATGAATCATGGCTTACATTGACGAGTGCAGATGTCCAGGCTGATGTTCGGAAGATGCGAGGTCATTAGGACTCACCTCAGTGGTGGTGGTGCTGCAAGGCGGCGCAGAGACTCCACCTTATGGACGCTGATAGCTTTAAACCCTGCTTTTACAGGCTGACGTAGATTTTAGTAAAGTTTTAGAAAAATTTCAGTCTGGTTTTAAGTCTCTCCACAGTACTGAAACTGCACTTTTAAGAGTTTTTAATGACTCTGGAAGTCCTGCAGTTTTGATTCTCTTAGACCTGACGGCAGCCTTTGACACGGTGGACCATCAAATCCTCCTGACCCGCTTAGAGCAGTGTGTCGGTATTAGAGGAACTGTCCTGCGCTGGTTCCGGTCTTACTTGTCAGACCGATCGTTTTGTGTTCACTTAGAGGAGTTTGCCTCTCATGCCGCCCCTCTCAGTTATGGGGTCCCACAAGGGTCCATTTTGGGTCCACTGCTTTTTCCCCTGTATATGCTTTATTTTTCAGAAGCACAATAATGCCTACCATTGTTTTGCTGATGATGTTCAGATCCACATCCCCTTTAAACCACAGGGGGATTCTCTGACTAACCTTCTCAGCTGTTTCTATGATCTAAAATGGATGGATTAAAATTTCCTCCACTTAAATAAGGAAAAAACTGATATTGTGGGTTTTGGAAATTCTAGGCTTCTGAATGGTACAGTTAGTGTTCTCGGTCCGCTGACTTCGTTTTGTCGAACCCATGCCAAAAATCTGGGTGTGTTTATAGACAATTCCTTTAACTTCCACCGACAGATCAGTTCTGTAGTAAAAAGTGTTTTTTCCATCTGAGGCTGCTCAGCAAGGTAAAGCCCTACCTGTCCAAGCATGACCTTGAAAAAGTTATCCACCTGCTCATTATGTCCCGCATAGATTACTGCAACTCCCTAAATTATGGCATTGGCCAGTCATCTCTACATCGACTGCAGCTTCCCAAAATGCTGCTGCTCGGTTGCCTACAGGGACAAGACGACGTGATCACATCACCCCTGTGCTCGCCTCCTTGCATTGGCTTCCTTTTAGCTTTAGGACCCAGTACAAGATTTTATTAATTGTTTTTAAAGCCTTAAATGGTTTGGCTCCCTCATATTTGTCAGAGTTGCTACACCAGCACGCTCCAGCCAGGACTCTGAGGTCCTCTTCACAGCTCCTACTGAAGGTCCCACATGCTAGACTTAAATCCAGGGTGACAGAGCTTCTCTGTTGCCGCTCCTAAGCTGTGGAACAGCTTCCCCTTCACAATGTTTTTATTATTTTATTAATTTCATCTTTTTTTTATCAGTTTTTACTTCTGTTTTTATTTTCATTGGTTTTTATTGTTTTATTGTGTAGTGCTTTATTTTCAACTGTGGAGTGTTTGTTCAGCACTTTGGGCAACTGCTGTTGCAGAAAATGTGCTATATAAATAAACTTGAACTTGAACTAGACTTTGGTGATGTCTGAAGAATAAACGACTTACTCTGTTGCCGCTGCTCTGGCTGCCCTGGTCTCTCTTTACTGGGTTAGAGATGTGGAAACTGGTTGGAAAAGGGTTGTTTATAAATCCCTCCTGGATGCCTCCGTGGTAAGATGTTCCAGACACGTCCCACCAGGAGGAAACCCGGGGAAGACCCAGGATGCACTGAGGGACCATGTTTCTCATCTGGCCTGGGAATTTAGGATTCTCCTGGATTAGCTGGAATAAGTGGGCGGGAGATGGAAGTCCAGACTTCTCCATGCCCCATGAACCGACGGAAGAAAGCATGGATGGATGGATGGATTCTGCCCTATTATTCCTTTGTTTTATATTTTTGTCTCAAGTTGTTTTACTGTTTTTTAAATCTATTTATTTTTATGCCGCTGTTAATTACTTTTAATATTGTTTAGGAAAGTGTTATAATAATAATAACAACAACAACAACAATAATAATAATAATAATAATTATTATTATTATCCTGCCAAAAAGTCTTGTCTATATATTAGAGCCTAATTATTATTTTGTGCCTTCAGCTCCATTATCACCCCTAACCTGCTAAATAAATAAATAAAACAAAGTCAAATTTAATAATATATGATAAAATAAAAACTATCAAATACAAAATAAATTAAGAAACAATACAATTTAAAAATTGATTGAAGATAAAACCACTGCAGACCGGACCACCTTAAAATGAGCCCAAAAATTTCAACTTCAATTCATACCAACATGAAAATCTTCTGGAAGGAAACAATTAGGCCCATAACGACTGGATTTAGTTAGAAGCTAAAATAAAAAGTAAATTAATAAAATTAAAAACGAATTCTGGAAAAAAGTAAAATATAAATAGATCCTAATAATTTCATAATAAATAAATACAAGTATATATAAAACAATATAAAAATAAATAATAAGAAATAAATACAAATAGTTAAATGTGCAGCGTCTCTGTTTGTTTGTCCCAGACAGAAATAAAAACCTTCTCTCTTGTAGGTGAAGACGATCAGATTGATCTGTCTAAAAGATGCAGAACATAAGAACCCGACTGGACTCTGTGGACCAGCACCAGAGCAGAGGTGGAACAGGTGATGGACAATCTGGAGAAAAAACGGCATTCCTGTCAAAATTCCGACACAAACATTCATTCCATGTCATTCCAACTTTTCCAGTCACCTATCAGGAAGCTGATATTTGCCTTCCTCAGGTTCATCCAGCCTGACAGCGCCCCACGCAGGAGATAAAGACGAAGCTGGGTTTATTTTAAGAGATCTCTTTACAGACGCCTCCAACTCGTCTCGCTTTAGATGTTTACATACGTCCATGAATGTGTCCTAAACTAATTCTACATGAAACTAGTGCTTGTAAAATCCGCCCTTCGTTCAGGTCACCATGGAGGGGGAGCCCTTCAGAGGGATGCTAGGATGTGGGTGATGTAGGTGATGATGGAGGTTAAAATAATGGCTGGACAGGAGGGCAAAGGTCTGAGGGGTCAGCTGAGGGTCATGCAAACACCAAAAGGGTTTGTTGTGCTTGTAAGCTGAACAAGAATTATCCCATCCAGCCACACGTCGGCCATGTGTCGAACTCCGTTCTAGAAATGTCCTTTCTTCTCCACCTCATCACGTTTCAGGTTTTAGTCCCTGCCGTGGTTACCGAGCTAGAACCCGACTCCATCAGCACTCCTCCACACCGTTTCCAGAGTTACTGAGACCGAAGGTGTAACACAACCAGAGCCAACAGCATCACAAAAAACACAGCTTGTGGAAAATGTACATGAAGTGAATACCTGGAATTCAGTTATTTAGGAGCACCTTCCTCCTTTAATACATCCCATAACCTACTGAAGAGTTTTCACAGCGAGGAGGTGAGGCAGCAAACTGAGAGGTGGTCAGACTGGAACAGATCGCAGATTATGTGGTCACCATTTCATTTAGAGACGGATCCAGCTCTCCTTCCCTCTGAGGTGGTGGGATACTCTTTAATTAGAAACTGTGCACCATCCAGAGTCAGAGAGACTATGGAGAAAAATTACCTGCATGTCTCACTGAAAGGTGGCAGATTCTCAGAACGGATGACTCCCAGATGATTTCTGCTTCAAGGAGAAAACAGGAATTTCCTGAAAGGTACAGCTATGATCGAAAGCTAACAAACAGGTGGAGGAAGGTGATGTGGTCTGAGCCCAGAAGGTTTGTCTTTCAGGTCTTATGTTCATTTAGATTCCTTACAAGAATAAACACTAGAAAACTCTTTACAAAAACAAACAAACAAAAACAAACAAACAAACAAATAAAGCCCATCTCTTTTCTTCCACCTTTTTATATTACACACACACACACACACCCACACACACACACACACACACACACACACACGTATACAGCATGTATAAAATAAATAAAACAAGAAATTAATATGTACATAAATAAAAAATACTTAAATATATATATATATATATATATATATATACACTACCGCTCAAAAGTTTGGGGTCACCCAAGTTTTCCATGAAAACTCACATTTTATTGAACAAATGGGTTGCAAAATTAATAATAAATATAGTCAAAACATTGACAAGGTTAGAAATAACGATTTGTACTCAAAATAATAATTTTGTCCTTCAAACTTTGCTTTCATAAAAGAATCTTCCATTTGCAGCATTTACAGCCTTGCAGACCTTTGGCATTCTAGCTGTAATCTGAGGAAATTTCACACAATGCCTCCTAAAGGACCTCACACAAGTTGGATTGGCTTGATGGACACTTCTTACACACTGTGTGCAGTCAGGCTGTTCCCACAGCAGCTCATTAGGGTTAAGATCTGGTGACTCTGCTGGCCACTACATTATAACTAACTAACTGCCTCTTCCCTAAATAGTTCCTGCGTAGTTTAGAGCTCTGCTTTGGGTCATTGTGCTGTCCACAGGTATGGCATGGCGTTGCAAAATGATAAGTGATAGCCATCCTTATTCAATATCCCTTTTACCCTGTACAAATCTCCCACTTCACCAGACCACCACGTTTCCTCCACCATGCCTGCGTCAAGCACTGCTGCAGCATCTTGTTCTGCATCTAACAATGTTCTTCTTTGTGATCCAAACACCTCAAACTTAGATTCATCTGTCCATAACACCTTTTTCCAGTCTTCCTTTGTTAGTGTTTGTGTTCCTTTGTCCATCTTAATCTTTTCCTTTTTTTGGCTAGTCTCAGATCTGGCTTTTCTTTGCTACTCTGCCTAGAAGGCCAGCATCCTGGAGTCGCCTCTTCACTGTTGACGTTGAGACGGGTGTTTTGCGGGTATTTAATGAAGCTGCCAGTTGAGGACCTGTGAGGTGTCTGTTTCTCAAACTAGAGACTCTGATTTACTTGTCCTCTTGCTCAGTTGTGCACCGGGGCCGCCAACTTCTCCTCCTATTGTGGTTAGAACCAGTTTGTGCTGTTCTTTGAAGGGAGTAGTACTCACCATTGTAGGAGGTCTTCAGTTTTTTGGCTATTTCTCTCATGGAATAGCCTTCATTTCCCAGAATAAGAATAGACTGACGAGTTTCAGTAGAAAGTTCTTTTCTTCTGGCCAATTTGAGACTATAATTGATCACACAAATGCTAAAGCTCCAGATACTGAACTAGCCAAAAGAAGGCCATTTTTTTGCCTCTTTAATCAGTACAACAGTTTTCAGCTGTGCCAGCATGTTTGCAGAAGGCTTTTCAAATAATCAATTAGCCTTTTAACATGATAAACTTGGATTAGCTAACAGAATATGCCGTTGTAACACAGAAGTGATGGTTGCTGAAAATGGGTCTCTGTACACCTATGTAGATATTCCAATAAAAAAACACCTGTTTCCAGCAATAACAGTCATTTACCACATTAACAATGTCTAGACTGTATTTCTGGTTAATTTCATGTTATATTAATTGAAGAAAATGCTGCTTTTTATTTAAAAAATCACAACATTTCTAAGTGACCCCAAACTTTTGAGCGGTAGTGTACATATGATTTAATATATTTTAGCTGTGTTTCCAACAGTTTTTCACTAAATAAAAGCAATATTTCTAAAATTTCAACTACTGTAAATGCAATTGTTACTTATTTTTGAGGGGATGAGGGAAGCATATGTGATGTTTAAAAACGGGAACCACTGTGTTCTTGCACCGTTGACTGGATGGGACTTGTTTTAGACCCATACATTTACAAATTCATCTTTTGCATTGAAAATCCCAACTTCCACCTGCAATCATTCAACTCCCACATTTCTGCAGCTGTAAGCTGCACGTATGTGCAGATGTTAGGGTATGAATGTTACATCTGGTTTCTAGTTGACTGGGTAGCCGAACATGTGAGTAGAGTATGCATGGCGTAGACACATTCTCACCACACATTTCTGCCTTTATGAAGACCACTTTATGAGATAGAAAGACTCACATGTGTGCATTGTGCCTACTCATCATTTCAACATCTGGCCCCAGATGTTTCTGTCTCAGACTAGAAGATGGCTGAGAGCTTTTTACCTCCTTCTCCAGCAGCTGCCCCTATTAGCATAGACATAGTAGCTATAACCTTCTTCCACCGAATCAAAACTCCTGGATAATCCCATACAACATGTGCAAACAAGCCCAGGGTCCCATGGGGCAAAACGAGCAATATGGATCTTGTATTAATCCCATTTTATTTCTAATATATGGTGTCAAATAGGCTCTGTGACTAAATTTAAGGTGAATGTACTGATGATTCAGGTTCTTTGATGAGCCAACAACATCATCCCAGGAATAGCATCTTGAGAATGGAGTCTGTCATAAATAAATGACACTATACGCCTGGGGGCTTTCTGTATGCAGGCCAGAATAGGATGATCTTCTAATTCCATCCCCCAGGGAATCCGACACGCTGATTTTCATCTACAGTAGAAGAACTGGGAGTGTCTGTTAATATCATAACGAAATACCAATCCCTGAAAGTCAAGGATATGGTTTCCCCACTGATGTCTTGAAGCGTTTTACTTCCTTTATTTTCCCAGTCTTTGTTAACAAATGGTTTCCCTCCCATTTATATGTGGTTGTTATTCCATAGTGGGGAAGACTTGTACCACACATTCTCAACTTTTAGATATTTCTCAGCACTAAACACCTTAAGTACATGTGATAAGATTGGACCGTAACGTAAACCACACTTTTTGGAGCTTATACTCACCAGAAGCAAGTCCTGCAACTTCAGTGGTAGTATTAACTCCTGTTCTATGCCTTTCCAAGCAACATTATTATTATCCTCAAACCAACACCTAAGATTTTTTTGGACGAATACCCAATGATACAGCCTAAAATTTGGACATGCCAATCCTCCAACCCTCCTGCCACACTGGAGTGTGGACCATTTTATGCTGGGTTGTTTGCCATTCCATACATAGCCTCGCAGTAAGGTGTCTAGTTTCTGCCAATATAGGCTTGGGACTTTTTAAGGTTCAGGTTTTTTAGAAAGTTGCAGGTAATTCATCATTTTTCTATAAACCAGCCGTGCAGGTGGATGCACCAATCAGCAGAGGGGCCTTTGTAGAGACGGTCACATGACTCCCCAGGACTGTTGTAACAAACCACATCTGCATCTTGTTGCTCTGCAGCCACTTTCCTTTTATCCAGAGCTCCGTGGAAGCGTGAAAGTCCTGTTTCCAAACTGCTGCATTACCAGACTTGTTTAGTGATTATTATCTGTGAGCTTGTGAAGTTTATTTATCCCCTCTTGTTGCCCGAGGGACGTACCTCAGACCATCACAAACTTTTAAGACCATAATTGCTCTCTTTGTGTGATCTTACATTCTTCAGCTCACAGAGGAGTGTTAGTGTCACATTCCAGCTTTGTTGAGGCATTTCCTCGACCAGGGTGTAAACCCGTTGCTCTGATGGTTCACATGGTGCCGCCAGTCAGCAGATTTTCTCCAATATTCACATTTCTGCTCCGGACTGATGAAAAGGATACACACATGTTGGATTCAACCATCCTCACCCAGCATCTCTTTGCTTATTTTAGTTACAAAATTGTGTAATTAGTTTTATAAAAACAACAAATTTTAACAGAAAACCCCAAAATTTTTTGTTGAATTGTCAAAACAAGATGTTAGTGAGCATTTTATATGATCCCAGCTACCTGGTCTGCTCTGGCTTCTTGAGTTGAATAACCTTGAAAGATCCAAGTTGAATTCTCTAAATGCTATTGGGTACCTTGGTCTATGTGGCCCTCCAAGGATCTGCCTCCCCAAACCATCCCATTGCAGGCAGCAGAACGTTCTCCACGGCCTCGAAGGCCAGCCTGCCAATCCTGGTGGACCAATCAGGCTGCACGGTGTTGGGCGGTGAGCACAGGCTCCACTTGTGGACATAGAGGCCTTATACCTCCTCATGGAGTCTGTTTCTGACAGCTTGTGCAGAAACATTAACATTAGTGGCTCCTGTTCCTCCTGCTAAAGGAGCAGATAGCGGTGCTGCTGTTGGGTTGTTGTCCTCCTACTGCCCCCCCGTCTCCTGGTACCTCCTCCAGGCTCTCCATACTGTGCTGTTAGACTCCGCAAACCTTCAAGATTCCAGTTCAGTTAGTCTCTGGAAGCATCATCTTCTTGCCTTTTCTTCTCTCCAAAAAAGCTAACAAAGCATTAGTAGTCTTAAACAATAAAGCTCCCATCCCAGCATGCACCTGTACTGTCTCTATACAAAGTCTGGGAATATTCTGGGCAGACGGTACAGGTGAATCTATAGATACAGCCACTATGGGTTCAGAAAAACATAAAAATCTCTGTCATTACTTGAATTAAGTGAGGAAATAATAAACGCTGTTGACAATAAAGAGTATGCAGCAGAAATATACTTTTGATCACAATATATTATTTAATAAATTCGAAAGGTGCTGAATGGTTGGACTGGATTGGGTGGGTAGCTATGGAGGAAACAGGCAGCAGTTTGTAGAAACAGGAGAATACAGGCTGTATGGAAAACTGTATGGAAATGTGTAGGGGTGTTTCTCAGGGGTTAGTACTTGGGCCAAATTTATTTATCATATACATAAACGGCTAATGTAGAAAATCAAATATACTGGGCCGGTTGTTCAAACGTAATCCTAGCGGATAGGATCAAATCTTGAAAATGGGTTGTTCAAAATGGAAACCCGGATTCCAAAATCCACTTGGATCACGTAATTCAATCCTGGTTGTTATCCGGATAAAACCCTCAGTTTGGGTTGTTTTGGGGTTTTTTTTGGATCATTGATCCAAAAAAAAAAAACAGGATTATCCTGATCCCAACAGAGGGCAGGATTATGAGGTGGATTTCAGGAGATACTGAGGTACAACCTAACAGCTGATCAAATAATAGAATTCTTTATTCAGAAAATATGCTTATATTTGTATTTTACACCTGACTTGTTTAACCGTTACAGGGATAAAGTGGTAGACATAGGTGGGCTACCTGTTAAACCTTTCAGCGTAGTAAAATAAAATGTTATTCATCACTACATAATCAGAAGAGAACTTATCACAAAAAAAAAGTAATTTCTAAAGATTGCAGCCCTCACTACACGTCCCTGACAGAATGACAGAGGTTGGTTCGGTACCTCAACACGGGGCTCACGTGCGTCATTAACATGTCACAGAGAGGGAGATTCCGCCTGCTCGCAAAGTTATGCAGGACAATACATGCACGTATTGTGTTACATGGTCCCGGTGGTTCCACTTGCAAAGCATGCAGACCGTCCCTTCTACCTGTTGTTCTTGATCCTCAAAAACAGGATTTTGGATCAGGGTGATCTGATCCTGTTGTGCTTTGAACAACCGGGGTAAAAGTAAGCCGGATTATGTGATCTGCCGTCCTGAAAAAATGGATTACAGATCCGGATAGATAAATAAAATTTTTTGAACAACCGGCCCACTGAGATTTATTTCATTTTAAGAAGACACAAACATCTGCTCTGGAGAGGGTTTACAGCTTTTAGATGAAACAGAAATGAATAGGTTGTGGTTTGATTTGAAAATTCTGTACTTTGTAAAAGAAAAACAACTCTATCAACTACAAGTAAAGGTGGCTAATAAATGTGTAGAAAGGGTGAGATATTTCTGGGTGAGATATTAGACCATATGGTGGTTAGCCCTGCAGCCTCACAGCAAGGCGGTCGCTGGTTCGAACCTTGGTTGTTTGCATGTTCTCCCCATGTATGCATGGGTTCTCTCTGGGTTCTCCAGCTTCCTCCCACCATCTGTAGAGTTGGTGAGTCTGATTTCACCCTAGGAGTGAGTGTGAGAATGGTTGTTTGTCTCTGTGTGTTGGCCGTGCGATGGACTGGTGACCTGTCCAGGTGTACCTGCCTCTCACCTGCTAAATGCTGGGTTAGGCTCCATCTTCCCCACGACCCGGAATGTACAAAGCGGTAGAGAGAATGAATGAATGAGTTAAATATAATAATAAACTGATTGATGTGGGAAGGCCCCGTTTATCAAGAGAACTTTAAATTTATAAGAGGCCAAATTCTAGATTAGTAATTTAATATGTGACCCATATTGAAGCAGATTAGGTTTAAAATATCATCAAAGTATTTTCCTCTAATATTGAAAAAGTCAGTGAAAATGTAAATGAAAGTAAACAAAAGAAAGAAAAGGAAAGAGAAAAAGAGAGTGAAAAGATGAGAGAAAAAAAGAGAAAAAGACAAGGAAATACCAGATATAAGGTAACAACATCATCTTAGAAAAAAATACAACCAGCTGCTACAGCTCCAAGGAAACCAACAACAATCCCATGCACCCACTGCCCAATACCCATTCCCTCACTCCTATCCCATCCTCCCCCCCAAATCCCCTCCCCCATCCCATCCCCTACCACCCAATACCCCTCCCATCCTGTCCCTGTACTCCCACCCCTTTTATCTGAACGATTTTTGGCTTTTTAGGAATTATTAGTTTTGTTTTTATGTCAGAAATAAAGGAGGCATTCATCTAAAAAAACATGAGCTCTGCAGAGTCTGGATCCAGTCTCCAGCTCACAGCAGAAGTCTGTGATCCTGAAGAAGGTTGGAACACCTTCCATTGATCTTTTTAGGAAAGGTGTAAAGTTAACTGTCCTGTCATGTCGGTTTCAGAGCTCGGTTCTGCTGAACCAGGATGGACTCTGCTTTCTGCTTCCTGGTTGCACCTCTCTGCTGATGACAGGATTGTTTATGTCAGTTTGTCTCATAAATGCCACAGAACAAGTTCAGGATCAGGTCAAAGCCGTAAGGATTTATCCCTAAACTAATCCCCTGGAGTCAGAAATCTGACAGCCTCAGATATACGTAAATCATAAACAGCCTGAAGAGATTGTTGATAGAAAAACTAGTACATCTGAAGTCCAAAAAAAGTGTTGGCTTCCCAAAGATGAAGGTTATATGAGAAGAACTTCTTCAGTCAATGTAAATATAAATGGAATGTGACCTCAAATATATACCAGTCCACATTAACTGGAGCGTACAGCCCTGGAAGCACGTTAACCATGAAGACCTGCACACATGAATACAAGTCTTAAATTCAGTTTAAACAATAAAAAATAAAAAAGATGCCCTCTCTTCCAAGGAAAATAATTCCTTGGAGCCAACAACATGGATTACAGATTTAGCTCTGAGCTGCACTGAGATAAATTGTGAGCAAGCTCTGCAGACCAAGAATAAACAAGTAGGCAGCGCTTGAAGAGCCGTGGAGCCACGCGGCAGTTATGAAGACAAATATTTTCCCTCTAGACCAGGGAGGCAAGGAAAGGTGTGTTTGTAGAGGAGACAGAGGGCTGCTTTGTCCCCTTCCAACAGGTCAGCTCTCCAGTCTCTCCCCACCTCATTCCTCCCTCCCTCCCTCTCCCATCATTGGCCCCTCCAGCCCACCTTCAGGCTCCCTCATCCTCTCCCGGAGCTCCCAAAGCTTCACACTGAAGAGATGCTATCGCTTCTTTACCATTCTCTGCTGCTCATCTTTGCTCAACAGGTAAGAAGGGGGTTATCATTTTCTATCTTTGTACTGCAGAAAGACCGGGGCTCTGACTGGAATATGTCATGTGACACCTGACGATACTGAGATTAGATGTTCAACAGGAAATAGAGAATTTATCTCGATCAGCAGAGTTTATTTAGACACTCAGACCAGGGAGTGGGATTGTAGGGCTCAGTTTCAGTCTGCATCAGGGGTAAACGCTGGAAAATGAAGAAACTTTCTGAGGTCTTTGTACTGAAAGCTCCCATGGACCCATTTTCACACCATGAAATGAGCTCATTCAGTAAACCTGGCAGAGAGGCTGCAGATTCTTGGCATAACCCTGGCTGACCTTTGGAAGCTGGCCGAGGGAAGAGGAGCACAAGTGGCAACAAGCAGCGATTTCATCAGAGCAAAAATAATGACAGCATTACTAAACTAATTACAGGGTTTTAAAGCTGCTGAGTCATCATGGATGTAGACCAGTGCACTACCAGTACAGTATTATCCCAGCGGGACATGAGAAAACTCAGGTTTTTATGGTTTAACTGCAGCAAATGTTAAAGTCATAATACTACACTGTAAAAAAAAGCAAACAAATAAAGGAGCATAAACAAAGTTCCAGCAGCTGGAGCACCAGAAAAATATTGTAAATTAAATAAAATTGAAGCAAAATATTAATGAATAAAAATAGTTTATACCTTTAATTTTACATGATCTTTTATTTTATTCTACCTTTAAACGTTTAGTGTTCTGTGATGCTGTCAAGTCTGAATCATCCAGTTAGAGAACAGCATGTTGTAAGTAAATACTGAAACACTGAACAGTTGTACATGTGCATTCAGATGTTTAGAGAAAGTTAAATTGTTCACCTGTAAATGTTCCAGTGGATTTTACCTTCATTCTGACACCAGTGAGTATTAAACTTGTATTTAGCTGTTTAACTTTTTTAAAATGACATTTTAGTGAAACTATGATAAATCTAAACATAAATAAGTCTTTTTATGTAAAATAAAATAAAATGTCTTTTTTTTTAAAAAAGTAAATGTATTTACAGTTACAGGTTTTTCCTGTAATATTAAATTAGACATTTAAATGAGTCTGTAATCTAACTGGTATTTCCCTGTATTAAAAAAAAAACAAACAAAAAAACAACACAAGTATGATTATTGAAAAATACAACAAGCGTTTTATAATGCCTTAAAAATAGTTTAACTCCTAATTTGGGCGATATGATAAAAAGAGGGGAGAAAGTGTCCAGAACTTTCTGGTCCATCTGAACTAAAGCTACCTGATGTAAGCTCACCTGAACAAGCTGCTTAACTTTTAGTTGGATGGATGATTTCATCGGTTGGGCTGCAGGATTTAGACAAACATTAAGCTGCTGGATCAACATTTACTTTAAAAAAAGGGAAAAAAAAGCTAAATTAGCTTTAGCTATTGCTTTAAGTATGGTTTACATCTAGCCTTAACTAGCATTAGCCTGAAGTCCGTGCACTTTTCATAGTTTTCTAAGTATTATGAACTTTTATCATGAGTATATTCTGACTCAAATGTGGTATGATAAAAACTTTGGCAGAAAAAGTAAGGAAATAGGTGTGTTAGGTGGATTATTTCTCCTCTTTGTTAATCCCAGTTTGTTTTGTATTACACATGGATAGAAAGCCTGATTAGTCACATTTACAACCAGGTAGAACTGGTAAGGATGGTGCTTCTGTGGAATGAGTAATGAGACTAAACATGGGGTAGTTCCCCCCATAAATGTGTCGAGCCAGAATCCCTGTAATATTCTCCTGTTGGTGTTCTCTCAGGTTCAGAGTTTCTTGGTGGACTGGCCTCTGTTGCTCTGTATGGATCTTCATCACTGCTAACGTCCCTGACAGTGGAAAATAAATAAAGTGTAAAAAATGGCGGATATGTTGTTAGTTTCTTTATTACTGTGGTTGATTCAATCCTCCAAACCACCAAGAAACACCAACTTGACAGGAGAATATTACGGGGTTTAGTATGGAACTAAATCAGGGCCATAATGTTTGTTCTTTTTTTAAAGAAATATTTGAAAGTGAACAAATGTAAGCTAAAAACGAAAGTCACATTTTTTTACTGTGAGCTTTGAAAAAATAATTGGATTAAAAATAAAACAAAAGTGTCATCCATTATGTGTACCATTTCGTCCAGTTAAGGGTCGCAGGTAAGCTGGAGCCTAACCCAGCATTTGGCAGGTGAGAGGCAGGTACACCTGGACAGGTTACCATCGCAGGGCCACACACAGACACAACCGTCCACTCATACTCACTCCTAGGGAGAATTTAGAGTGACCAATTAACCTAACAACAAAAGCGTATCAAATGTTTATATTAAATTTCAGTGGGATTATTTTTTGGATTTTTCTAAATAAACTTAAATTATACATTTTCAGTATTATATATACTGAACACAAGTACAACGAAATGTCTTCCAGTAGAATCCGTCCAAGAGTCGACAGCAACAACATGTAAACACAAATGTTTACATGTTAGAAAGTTAAAATGTTTTTTCTCCACAATAATCAATTAATTCAGCACTCAGCTGCTGGGTCTGGCAGCATCTGCTTCGGCTGCCCTCGTGTTTGTTCGGATTTTTTTTAGCAGAGTAGCTTGCTAATCACTTGCCTGCCTTGATTATTTGATTAAAACAATAGTGAAATGAATAAAATCCAGAGTTTTCTTCAGAACTATGAGCTAATATCTCCCATATTAGCTCATAGTTCAAAGTGAGCTAGCTTATACGAACAAAGTTTAGGAGACACAACAAGCTGATGTTCCACAACTTTCCATCAGACGAACTGGGTGGCGTACTGTCCACCCCTCTGTTCTCTCCAGTCTCAGCTTTTTTCTTTTCTACTTCCTGATTTTTGAGGCATCCTATCGTCTTAGCAACCACTCTCTGTATGTAGAGCTGATGGAGCAGCTGATAGAGCAAGTAGACTGAATCACTTAAAGGAAAATGTATAGGGGGGGTGGGTGTTCATAAATGTTTCCAAAACAAAGAAACTTAGTGATACCAATGCATTGTAACTAAAATGTTGGCATAATTGTAAGTTTATCATTGAGTATTAGATCATTTTGTTAGTATTATAATTGCATTGAGGGCCCTTCTAGGCCCCTGTCAGTCATGGGCCCCTAGAATCCTTCCCCTTTACCCCCCTTTTTTAGGGTCCCAGATGATATATAAGGACTGTAGTGGTCTTGGCGCTGTATAGCAGTATACTGGCTCAATGTTTTCTGTTTTGGTCTTTTCAATGTGAAACTGTGCTAACTGAAAAGAAAACGATGAAAAAAAAAAAACACATTAATGATCAGATGGATGAAGACCAAATCAACCATAACATCTGTGTTTAGAAGCTGCTGACCAATGGTACACTCTGAGACATTTGCTGCAAAGACCTTTGCTTTCGGTCAGCAGCAGTTCACGGTAAGCTTCAGGATCAATTTTTTTCCTTTACAGATTATTGTAGTGCCTTACACATTACATAATAATGGTTCGACCTCGGGTTTGATGGTTTGAGGCTGACAGCAGGACGTCCAGCGTCTCTGTGTGTTTTTCGCCACCAGTCTGAACTGTGGTCCAGCATCTTGTTGTTCTGTTGTTGGTTTCAATCTTCGTTTTTACCTGCCATTAGCATAATGACTCAAAAATAAACTGACAGGAGATTCTCATCATGGATGCAGCCGACAAACCTGCAGCAACTGTGTGATGCTGGCATGTCAATATGGAGAAAAACCTCTGAGGAGGGTTTCCACCATCTGCCTCCATGTATCACACCAAGAAGTAGTTTTGGAGGAAAAAGGGGAATCAACCCGGTACTAGAAGGTGGTCAAGATAACGCGGACTGTGAGTGTAGATATATATCCTAATATAGGACTCCAACCTAAAGGATGAGTTTTTTTTTATGTGTTTAGGAGTTGTCTGTGGTTAGGTAATAACCTTCTCATTCAAGGGATGTTTATAACTCTAAAGCAGGTGAATTCCTCAGTTATCCTGCATATGTCGCCATCTGCTTTGCAGTCTTTGTTCAATAAAGCCTGGTAGTCATCAGTTAACTGTGACGTGTTGATTATAGTTATTTCTACTAAGAACAATAAGAAGCAGTGAGGTACAAGGCATGTATGAACACAGCTGGAAGAGGTCATACGGAGTCTAATAGCTTTGTCCCACGGGTTCCAGTTTGGCAGCTCATATAGATACTCGCCTGTTGAATTAGTGCAACTTAATAACAACTAACTGACATTCAGTGTTTTCACTGGCTCAGATACTGCATTTAAAAAAATTATTGATTTGAATCTATTCAAATTAAATAAATCCAATACTGATTCATGTAACTTGGAGATTTCTGGTAACATGATCTTCCTCTCGCGTGAGTTAGCATATAAACACACAACTGGTTTCCTGTGTCGCCTCTGTCCAAAATCAGCTTTTCTTGTCAAGTTCAGATGTTTTCATTCACCAGTGTGGATTACATTCACTTATAAAGTATTTTGCAGCGTATTACTGCTCACATTAGCAGCTAACGCTAAAACGGCAGGCTCTCATATTAGCAGCTAATGCTAAAACGGCAGGCTCTCATATTAGCAGCTAATGCTAAAACGGCAGGCTCTCATATTAGCAGCTAATGCTAAAACGGCAGGCTCTCATATTAGCAGCTACATTAAGACCGCTGGTGCCGCCATGTTCCACAACAGTAAGTCATGTCACTACGCATATATGTACTTTGAAATAACTTTGACATGGTCATTTAAAGTCAAACTTCCTCTAGAACAGGTTTACACTTCATCCTTTAATAAAACAGTAAACAGTCTGATGCTAATTATCTAGTTTCCATGACGGCATGTCACAGCTGCTCTCTGTGTCCATTGCAGTCAGTACACAAGCTGTGCCCCAGTTCAGGGTCTGCACACTTCGGAGTGAAGTTGAAATTTACCTTCATGACAACTGTGAGGGTGAATTTTTTGTCTAACTCATCCGTTTGAATGTTATTTAATCTTGAAATTCGGCATAATTAGGGTGATTTGATTGACAGGTATCCAATAGGCAAGAGGGGAGAGTGCAGCACAACCGCTGTTTTTAGTCAGCTAACAGCGCGCCTTAGTTTTACCCGCCTACCTCCGTTTGCTGGTTAGCTATCGTTAGCTCTGGGTTAGCGCAGTTAGCTCTTAGCTACAGGCAGCTTGAAGTTTGATAGGTGTCAATCATCCACCCCCACCTTCACAGTCCCCCTCTCAGCTCCACCTTTTAGCCCATTTTTGGATTTTCCAAGAATGACGACATGCGTGACACTGCCAAGACAGTGACGGTCAATTCAGCTCTTCATAGGCCTACGGGTAACGATCGGAGGCTTTGTCCATTTTTTATATACAGTCTATGGTCCACACCTTTTATTGCAGGGTTCTCATTCTACTTAAATCAGGTGATCAGCCAAATGACCCCTCCGATCCGACGGCTTGTTCAGCGTGAACGCCACTTTTAACCACATGGGTGGAAAAAACAAATCAGTTGGTTTTCCTATAAACTTCTGATAAAATTTTTCCAACCTGATAATGTTAATGTGTGGCTCGTTATTTGTTCAGTAGATAACTTTGCATTAACAGGATTCCTCAAACAACTTCTGCTGATTTAATGATTCTATTCAACTGCTCTAGGCAGCAAAGTTCTGTTCCAATCCAACTATTCCTTATATGTTCACAGACGTCCAAATGACACGGTTTTACTGTGCAGACTACAACCTGAAAGAAATTACAAAAAAATTATGGCTTTATTATTAACTTTTTATCACTTTTATAATCAATTTTGCCTTAAAAGAGACATGCCTCTTCTGTTTTGATAAAGCCTCTATCCGCTGGCAAGATCCCCAAGATCTGTCCACACCATGGATATTCTCTATTCTATTCTATTCTATTCTATTCTATTCTATTCTATTCTATTCTATTCTGTTGACATTTGGCAAATCCTTCTTTCCAAAGCGATTTACACCTGAGTTTAAGAACACAAGCAAAATTTCAAACAAGATGGGACGTCATAATTAAGTGGGAGTCAGACTGCTGTGGACCCAGGTGCTGTTGGGTGGGGGGGGGGGGGGGGGGGGGGGGGGGGGGGGGGGGGGGGGGGGGGGGGGGGGGAAGTGGTGGGGGCGT
>JBAFTB010000025.1:3065272-3085322 GCA_037177355.1 Melanotaenia trifasciata
ATCTCAGTCCAGTAGAGCAGCTTTGGGATGTGGTGGAACGGGAGATTCTCATCATGGATGCAGCCGACAAACCTGCAACAACTGTGTGATGCTGTCATGTCAACATGGAGAAAAATCTCTGAGGAAGGTTTCCACCACCTGCTTCCATCTATCACACCAGGAATTAAAGAAGTCCAATCCGTAAGGTGGTCCTGATGAGGTGGACGGTGGCTGTAGATTTGCTTTTGAGATGAAAGATTTCCCTAAAACTATCCGTTGTTTTTAACGTCTTATATCCACATCTTTCTGTCTAATATTACCCAGATATTTCCAGTCAATTCCCGGTAATATTAGTTAATTATTACCAATTACAAGTAACCAACTCTACCATTAATTCATTCCAAGCTGTAATAAAACGTATGAGTCATTATTAGTTGAGCAACACCTTGTTCAATCTATCTCATCAAGAAATAAAGCAGTTCTGAAGGAAAAAGGGGACCAACCCCAGAAAAGTTTCAGTTCTGGACAACATGTAACGCCACCTGCTCTCCTATCAGTTTGTTTCTGTGCCTCACCTCCTCCCATAGAGTGAATGAGAAAGAAGCACTGCAGGCAGTCACAGTGTTCTGCTGCCTTCCTCAGCTTGTCCACGATCAGGTCCCGGTAGGCCGAGCCGTACGTCATGTGTCCGACTGCCCTGGGTGGAAAAAAACCTGGAAATTAATAAAAACATACGTCTGACTGTTGAATTATGTGGTAAATATTCAAATTTGCTCTTGTATCCTGCAGAATTAATACAGAAACTTCACAAAGTGGATAAAAACATTATTAATTTATAAAAACCAAATATTGCCATATGTTCGAATGAGATTCTGACAGAAGGTGTAAAAACCTATGAACAGCGCCGGGTTGACATCAGGTCATTAAACTGGCATTTTGTGGGGTGAAGTAATAAGATTTGGTCATTTTCTTTAGGACTGAAGTTGACTGAAAGATCTGAGCAAATAAATAAAGTGGACAAAAAATTAATCTGTAAAGTTTTATATCAGACTTTGCTCCTCTAATGACCTGGAAGGTGGTAAGTTGAAGTGACGCGTGTGGGAAAGATGAAAGAAAGATGAAATGATAAGTTTTAAAGATGTTAGAGAGGGATTCTCGTTGGAAAAAGAAGGCTTCTTATTAATGTCTATAATTAAGGATGTTTTACAATAAAAACATAAAAAAGAACAATGTTTTATAAAAGCATATAAATCAGAGATTAATAGATGATTCATTACTCAATGTTTCAAAATGAAATAAGAAGAAGAAGAGATGGAAAAAGAAGGAAACCTGTAGATTTCAGACAAAGAGCCGGAACCTCTAAAGCTCAATGAAATCACTAAAACTCACATTAATTACTGTACATGTCTTCATCTTGCTTCTATTCAGATGGGGTAAATAATAAAATGATTATTATAAGATAAGATCGTGACCATTTCTTTTTAAACTAACGCAGAATTAATCTCTTCCTAGATTAGCACGGCTTTGTACGGGCCAGTATTATTTAATAACATAACTTCTGATCTGTTCTGACCATTATAGCTACCATTACAATCACGTTGTATTAATAAGATTTATTATTGTTGCTGTTGTAGTCGTTGTCAAGGTTACCACCGTCGTCATCATCGTTATCATTATCACTCATGGTGGTGGGCGTATGGAAGCCTGTCCCAGTTGAAGCGACTACGCAGGTGGGCTGGTCTGGAGGAGGGGTGGGCAGGTACCAAACAAATTAATTCTTAATTAATTGAGGTTTTATTTCTATTTCTCTTCTATAATGTAGTGACTGAGGTCCCAGATACAGAGGCTCCCTCCTCCGGGTCTGGGTCTTGTGACCCACAATGCACGACAACCAGCCTTAAACTATAGTAACTGAAATAAACAAAACTAAATATGGTGACATGAGCCAGTCCTTCTTTACTGGTCTGAGAACGACCCATTTACATGTCTACATGGCTCTGCTGGCTCCTGCTCGCAGGGACCCGGAGCCAGATTTAGTCCGGTCCTGCTGGTCTTTGGGCTGAATGATTATTGATCCCTCTTCTTTTTTGTTGTCAGGAATAATGAAAGTGATGATAGAGATGAAGGAGAATATAATGACTATTATTACTGTTACTATGGTTGTTATTGTGGTCATCATCATCATTATTGTTGTTAACATAAACTTTTTTATTACTGGAAAGAACGGCAGCTGTTACGAAGGTTGTAGTTAATGTGAAGACTTGTTGTAGTGCAGGTGGTTGTGGTTTTTTCTGGTGCATTTGCTTTGCAGTAACTCCTCATGCACATTGTGAAGATCCAGCTTTCAGTCGGAGGTTCAGGCTGTTACAGAGATCAATACGCTGCGACAGCTCTAACGTAACTGTCCGTGTGAACTTCGCTTTGCTGAAATTCCTTTCCCACTGACTCACCAACAGCTCTGCTTCACGTGCACGGTTTTTTCCCTCCACAGTGGCTGTCACGCAGAGGAAACCTGCAGGGAGTGTTCACCCCAGCCCTGAAAAGAAGCACCACTGACTTCTCTTATTTATTTAGAGCAGAAAAGGGAAAACAGGGGAAAATAAATAAAACAAACGTGGGCCACGTTTCTTTGGTTCTTTTTTTAAAAAATTATTCTTCTACTTGATTATAATTCTTCCAAGATGAGAAACTGCCCTCCCCTTTTTCCTCCCTCTGTGTCGTAACAGCACGTGTGAACGATTGTAAAATAGCTGTGGCATGTAAAGAATGATGGCGTGCCACGGTGGCTCCTCCCTCTGTGAGGACTCCTGCGGCGAGCCTGTCTCTCACCAGTTGTTGCCTGAACCTGACACGTCTGTGAGGAGCTGAGTGCTGTCGAACACCTCCCTCAGCGGGCCCTGCAGGATCCCGTTGACCACACCTTCCTCCATATCCACCAGGACCGCCTGCAGAGTCAAATATGTGAGAATGTGGCTGTTATATGCTGAGCACATTCTTTGTAACCCAATGACTGTCGAGTTCATCTCTGGCTTTAAAATGAGCTCTGAGAAGACTGTGTTTCATTTAAGGCTACTTTACTCGAGTGTTTGCAAGGTTTTGTCTTTATGTCTTATCATACAGATGTGTGGTTTTGGCTGCTTGACTTACTCTGGCCTTCAGATGTTGAATTCTGCCTCCGACAGCCTGAACTCCACCATCACTGTTCCTGGAAATGAAGGTCAAATATGAAACAGGAGCAGACTTTAAAGCGCTGCGTCTCTGTTCTGTGAAGGCAGCCGCAGTTACCTTGAATCCACGTTTCGGAAAAAGCTGCTGATGGCTTCATCGTACAATCCTCTCTGTGGAGAAAAGAACAGCAGATTCAGATTCAGGCAACTTTATTTACCCTTGGAGGACAATTCAGTTTGACAATCTTCAGATCACAAAACAAAGGAAACACCCTAAAAAACAACAACGTAAATTTTAAAAAAAGGATTAATTCAGATTAAATAAATAGTGGGTCTATGTATACCAGGTCTTTAAAAAAAAGTATTTGCTGCCATCAGAAGCATTTAAGTGTCTAACTGCAGAAAGTCTAAAGGAGTTTGTATAAGTTTGTTTTACGTTGTGGGGGCAAGATGGCGGCAGGTGAAACTCCAGTGATAGAGCATGATCAGGTTGATTAACGTCTTCTTGACTAGACCCTTTGTACAGGAGGCAGCATGAGATCCTACAGTCCAGCAGATGTTTGCAGACACCAGGAAGCAGCTAACACGACGGGGAGAAACTCAGCTAAAAGACTCTACCAAGCATCAGTATCAGTTTCCAGCTCTAAAAACTCTGCCAATGTGATCGACTCATTCCTAGGACTACTTTACTCATTCATAGATTAACTTGGTTGTCATCCTCTAGTTTCCAGTTATTTTTCCTTTAGAAGATATTTACATTTTCTACTATGCTGCAGGTGAATTTACTCTGACACAGTAACATCTTGACTCTGTGATAATCTCATGTGTCTGTGGAGAGCAGGATTATACATACAGCCCTGGTAGTTGTGGAGATAAACTTCATTTATTTTATCTGTGTCATTTTAGACAGGAGGCAGAAAAAACAGACCTCATGAAGATGAGTTTAATGATGGATTTTTAAGTATCAATGTCACCACAAGGTCCCGAACTCTGCCAGCTAGACATGAATGATCTTTGAAAACTTTTTAATAATGTTGTTCAAGCTGTTTTTGTCTTTGACAGACCCTGAAACCAACAAATAAAAGTTAAAAGACTCAATGAAAAAATGATGAAAAATGAATAAAACCTTCTTAGAAACAATAAAAGCACTTAGCTTTTGCATCAAGAGGGTCCTCTGTTGGCCCTTTTTAACAATTACCTGTTTCCAGGTAAGAATCTGAACCTCTTCACAGTAAACGATGCTGGACGGGCAGATTTCTCCAAAATCAATAAGATTTATGTTATTTTTGTAACATTCTGGTCTAAATAATTCAGGATCAGCCACACCTGTTCCAGCTCTGAAGGATGTAGTTTGATGGCAGTTTATAAACACCCTCATCTCTGGGGATCTTCCCAAAATATTTCATTAGCAGAGACGTTAAAGCAACATTTGCTTTTCATTAAATTTAGCATCAAATTTTATTGACAATTAAAGAGGAAGCCACATGACAAGAGTTAGTTTCATTACAAAATCTGAGACGCTGATGAAAACGACAGCAGAGTGAAACATTTACACCAACTAAAAACACCAAACACACGTTCAGTTTACCGGGATGTAAACGAGAGAAATCTACGGCCGCTTTATACTGAAACTCCCAGTTTTAGCCTCAAGCTTCAAGTCTGTAGAGTCATGAAGAAACATAATTTAACTACTTGTGTTTTCTAATTACGAAATTATTTTCCATTCATGAGTTAATGAAATATTGATTTCCCAGACGGATAATAAACGTAGCAGTGAATGGAGGTGAGGTGGAGGACATGAGTCAGAATCACTACGGATTAACGGCTCAGGTGTTTTAATCCCTGAAGTGTGTCCAGTTGTGGACCCTCAGGACTGTCCCACCATCAAACCGTCTCATGCACAGAAGACACTGATGTGCACTTCTCCGCACTGGCCCGGCTCTTTCTGCATCCCCACATTCAGACGTTACCACGAGACACGTCGGGTTTACTGTCTGCCTGCTCCACCATAAAAGTTGCCCCGAGACAGCATGGAGGCTGAATCCTGCTGGGGGTTTCATCTGGACTGGGACTTCACAAACATGGAAAATGACCAGTAAGTTGTTTCTTCTGTAAAACTCTGAGAACAGAATTATTTATTTTTCTTAAACCATGTTTTTCCTGACAGCTTAAAGCTTTAAAGTTGGTCAGCATTTTAATTCCTGTTGGTGGAATATTCCCAAAGTCCAGACCTTAAAAAGACAAAACTGTTCAAATGTTGTTTTGTACCTCACTGGTTTTCAGTCTCCATGAGCTGCCCTCGTAGCAGCTAAAACATGTGCATTTTAAAATGTGTTTACGACATTATTTTGCCACCAATCACCATCATTGTTTGCATCGTTGGTTCAGCTGTTTTATGTAACTGCAAACTGGAAATTTTCCGGTCCGTGTGGAAACTGAAGACTGAGCCGCTGTGTTTACATTTTATTTACCAAGAAATCAACACAAAGATGTAGTTTCAGCACATTTAATACCTAATTAAATATTTCTTAAATGCATTTGATTTATAAATAATTTAATGCAAACTATAAGCTTCCAGGACAAAACAACATAAAGTTAAATGATTAATATTTAGGGTTGATTAGAAATAGCTTTTTGAATTAAAACACTTTAGAAGTGGAAGAACAAACCATCTGTCTTTATTATAAGAGGTGAAGTAACAGATACAGATGAGCTGCAGCTCGTATTTTTTGCCAGTTTGCACATAGAATCACATTTTGTACAATAATGTGCGACATCCCAGCAATCTGCCAGTAATAAGCCTGGTTCTGGTTCTGCTGCAGGTTTTATGTCCAGTTAACAGGGAGTGAAGCAACAGGTTATTATGCTACTGGCTGGTTATTGGCGTAGCACTGGGATCTGCAACCCTCAGCTCTTCGGCCTTTCCTCGCAGGCTTAGAGGAAAAGAGAGCGATTAAAGATTAATTAATGTCGCCAACGATGCTGGCTTACACAACACGAGCTGTTTCAGAGCTTCTGGTGAAAGGTAAGCAGGGAAAACAGACTTAAAAACATGCATCGACTCTCCGAACTGAACTACTGCTGCAGGTTGCCAGGCAACTTGGGAGAGGCCGTTCATAAATGGAGAATACATTAATTATTCATTATGATATCAGGGCATCTATTCTTGAGCCTTGGCGGAGGTAACAATAAAATGTTAAAATGGTGACCTGTCCAGGTGTACCTGCTTGTCACTGGGATGGATAGGAATAAGCGGCATAGAAAATGGATGGATGGATGAGAAGGTAAATGTGGAATAAAGGAGGAAAAAGGGGAAACATGGAAATAGTTTCTGCTGTGTGTTTGTTTCAATGCCAATATTTTTTATCCTGGAAGACTTGAGAGAACGATGAGATGAGACAAGGTTTGGTCTCTGTTGATCTCTGTGTTATTTCTACAAAGTTCTGTTGGTAATAAATTCTGCTTTCTTCTTCTGGTCGGACTTTATGCTGCTACATCTATTCATACAGTGGTCCCTTGTTTATTGTAGGGGTAACGTTCTGAAAACACCCTGCGATAAATGACATCCACAAAATGCCGACCTTTTTAATTTTTCACAATTAAAATGCATGTTAAAGCCCAATTATCCCTCCTCTGAGTGTTTATAGACTTTTCCCAAACTATAATGAACATTTTCAACAATATTAACACACTTTATAGACTCTCAAAAACCTACATATATTTAACAATGTGAATTTCTTAATAATTACTCACCAAACAAACATATTACAGCTTTTCTGCTGCCAATCAAGACACAAACACAGTGGGCTGATTCCTACAGTAAAATATGGACACAGAATGGTTGAAATAGGATTTAAATATATTTAAATATGCAGTGCTGCATACAAAAAAAATCTTAATGGTTAAATGTTTGGAGTTCTGTTTCAGATCTAGGTATTCTACATTATGAACATATTTATTGTGTGTATTGTTGCGTAATGACTGCTGTTTTTAACTCTTCTCCAAATTCAAGATCAATATACATTATATATATATATCCCACTGGCAAATGTTTTGTCCCCTCTCACACATTCTCATCACTTGTAGCTGGTTTATGTACCAGACACTGGAAAGGGAGCAGACCTGTAATGCAGCAGCTGTAATGTCTAAATGGGCCTTAAAACAAGAAATAGATAAAAGCATACAGAGATGGGCATGAGTAAAACGAGTTTTTTTTCTTTTGTGTGTGCGCGTTTGTTTCCCCCCTTTTTTTTCTTTTCATAATGCGAAGAAGAAATCATTTTCCAGGTCACGGAGGAGGGGAGCCTGGGCTTCCTGTCGGTCGGTGTCGTTACTGCATCGTTTGTGTTGCTCTTACCTTGTTCACGTAAGCGTGCTCTCGCAAAGCAAGATCCCAGAACCTGCAGCCAACCTGGTTTCCACACTGTCCAACTAAAACACATTAGCTAGTTAATCTACTGAAAGTCTTTGAAAGAAAATCTTCATGTCTTAACCGGAGGACAAAGACTGAAGCTATCAAACTGTGAAAGTTGAAGTTAACGGAGCTTCTTTTTGTTTAAACTCACCCTGAACAACAACAGACTGGGTCATGGCAGCACAGACACTTCTGGGACACAAACCGGAAACATACTTGTTAACATTTATTTCAATTACGAACTGAAACTTTCTTAAAAAGCTTTTGAAAAGTTTCCCACATTCGCGCCTCAGCTGTGTTTTGTCGAGTGATGATTACGTCATTACCAAGGCGTGGATAGCGTAACTTACTCACATTTCTTACGTAATGAGCGTAGCCGTCACATTTGAAGCGGAAACTGTTCAGAAATTTATTTCAGGACATTTTTCACAATTAGAAGTGAAAGATATGTGGCTGACTGTTGAGAAGATGAAACACCTGTTTATTTCCTTGAAGAGCCTGAATAGTTTTTTTATGACAAGGAAATTTAAAGGCCCATATTATGCAAAATTCACTTTCTAAAGGTGTTCTAACAGTCATATGCTTGCTTTTTATTTTTTAGGGAATGTGTGCTCAAACAGTTGAATCTGAGATCTTCAGACACACATAAAACTTTCTGCTCACTGGTTGATCTTTGGCTGCTCCTGATTGGACATTGCCGTCAGTCTAAGCTCTCTGATTGGTGGAAAGTTTGACAGGTCCAGGTCTAAATAGAGGTCTCTTAGCAACATAGTAGTAATAGTGATCATTTTATGATGAAATGTGATAAATAATGCTGTTATCATTGATCATTGTGGTTTTACCAGATAGAGTCTCTGAATAAAAACTACACTTAGTGGCTGGATTGTAAACCTCCTGGACGGGATAAAAATATCTGGAAAACTATCGTAGATCACCTACAGGGTATGCTATACATCACAGTTTACCCCACAGAGCTACACACTACTGCTCCTGAGACACACGTTTTATAGAAGAACTGGGATGGGGAAACACTGTATGCATAAAATGCTTCATCCAGTTTTCTTATCTGTGTCCTGCAGGTATGACCGAGACCTCATCCCCAAACCTCCACTGGACTTTGGAACAGCTCAGCTCCATGTCTTTGAGGACTGGGGTGTGGTGACGTGCGGCAGCGCTTTACCTGCCGACACCAACCGCTCCTTCCTCTGCTTCATGTCAGAAAAGCTCAGTGGGCGAACAAGTACAAAGAATGGATCAAAGGATGAAGGAACTTTAACGTCGGCGATGAGCACCCTGACTAGAACACTTTTACCTTTGCACCCAACGGCGTCCCCTTCATCACTGAGGCCCTGTATGGACCCAAGTGTTGAGAGTCACCTTATTGAAACAAGTGAAAGCAAATTACAATAATCAATACAAGACGAGATCGATGATTATTTCAAGACCTGGGTTTGACAACATTCCTCTAACTTTAGAGACAGATCTCAAATGATCAAACACAATCTCGAGCTTTCTGAGGCTGGTTTTAACAGACCAGAGCACCAAGATGGTTTTTGATCTGGGCGATCTTTCTATCGGGAAGCAATGATCAGAGTTTCTGTTTGGCTTGAATTTCTCTGAAGGTAATTTGAAGAGAGCCAGTTTTTGAAGCAAGACATTCCAGGAGCAAAGTGAAACTCTGAGTCACTGAACGAACGATACAACTGAATACCAAAGGCATCATTCTTATCAAATGATGCATATGCAGAACCTGAAAGTCATCAGTTTCCTCCTCCATTCACATGTGAAAAAACATCTTTATGTCTGGAAATAATTGTGCTTGACGTCATTGCTATGCCCATCTTTACCACTAGATGGCGGTATATCTTACACACTGTGCCTTTAAGATAATGTAAAATGGCCATTTTTATTCTTATAACAGAATACTGCAGCTTCTATTATTATTTTACTTCCTCTAAACTTAGCAGAAAAAGTGAAAATGAGTGTTTGGGGGATCTTTTACCTTCTTGGCAATAAATCTGATGAAAATGATATGGTGATTTTTTAATCAATTTAATAAACAGATTTTTTTTTATAATGTCAGAATGATGCTGGCAGAATTGTTGATTTTATTCGGCTTGTTTACGGATATTAATACACACATTAGTGTGTGTTGACCTTTACTTCTGGAATTAGACTGCATTCCTGAAATCTCCTACAATTTTGTGACGGTGGTCTTAAATCTGATCAGATCTGTTGAACCAGTGTTTGTTCAGAAGAATCGACTGATTCCAAACAGGAATTGATGAACAGCTGAGATGAAACAAGACCACCTCTGATGTAAGAAGCTTCTGTGGTGCTTTTGGATGTCATGGTTTATGGTTTTGGGTTCTGACTGTGTTTAGTTTTGGTCATGTTTCTAGTTTTTGTTCTTGGTTTTTTGGTATTCAGGGCTTAGTTTTGTGTTTCTTTGGTTTCTGTCATTAGTGCACCTTGTCTGATCACTCATGCACGTCACATGTGTTTAATTTATCAGTCTGTGTATTTAAGTCCTGGGTTTTCAGTTACTCCTTGTCAGATCCTTATTGTGTTCATCCATGTCGCGTCTCAGTTCCTGTTTTGAGTTCAGAATAAACCTTGGTCAACAGCATCATTCTGCCTCCTGCCTGACTGTCTGCCATTCTTGACAGAAGGATCTGACCATACATTGATCCAGCAGACGCCGATATGATGACCTTGTTTGAATACTTCAGCCGCGAGGCAGCTAAAAGCCTCCTGACTGTGGTGGACCCAGACCCGATGTTCGCCGAGCCTCCTCCCACAACGTCCAGAAGTAGGAGGTCGTCTAGGTGCCAGGGGCAGCAGCCCCCCGTGAGCATATCGTCGAGCGAACTGGTGGAAAGGCTCCTTGGTTTGGACATGGAGCCAGAGCCGCGGGGGTATTCAGAGAGGTCGCCATTCTGGGGGTCCGGACTGGCAATAAGTCCAATGCCGCTTGGGTGGTCCACGTCATGGGTGTTGCCACCAGCTCCAAGGTCCATGACACGAGTGTCACCACTACCTCCGAGGTCCTCGTCACGGGTGTCGCCACCGACTCTGAGGTTCACATCACGGTTGTCGCCACCGGCTCCAAGGCCCTGCCCAGTGCCGCAGCGTCCGACGCCAACACCGAGGCCTACGGTCGAGACGCATCTCTTCTGATTCCTGAGGGGCCAGGGAGAAGTGGATGCTTCTCTTTATGTCCCTGAGAATTTCCCTGGAGTGGATGCTTCTCTTCATGTCCCTGAGAATTTCCCTGGAGTGGATGCTTCTCTTCATGTCCCTCTTCCTGAGGGGGTCCCTGGTCAGGACACCTCTCCTCTTGCTTCTGTTCCTGGGGGAGTTCACTGTGGAGATGCTCCTCCACCGACCCCTGTGGGCCGCCTTCCTGTCCTGCGGGGAATCCCAGTACCTAGGGGTTTTGTTGTCAGCCCGGGGAGGATAAGTCTGATTATTTTAACTATAATCTGTTTTTATGTTGTTAGTCTATTGGATATCCTAATGATGTATTTTGATTCTTTTGACTCTTTTAAGATTTATTAATTGACATTGTCTGAATCTGCGAGTATTCAAAGAGGCAGCTAAACCGGAGGGGCGTGCCCCCCCCATCCAAGGTCTCTAGAGGCGAGTGAAAATGTGCTAAATATAGCGACGAAGTCACTAAGTTGGCAACACTGAGTACAACTAGCTGCCGCCTGTAAAAGGTGTGTGTCCTTGTTATTTAAGCAGCTTAATGAAGCCTTGGGCTTGCGTTCGCCCCCTGGTGGTTGGCTGCTTAAGAATGCGTGTGATCAGAGATGCATGCAGCAGAGTCGCATTTTGAATGTAAATATTGTTGACGATCAGGTTCATTTCATTGTGGTCACCAAAATCGTGATCACGATAAAAATCCGATTAATTGTGCAGCCCTAATAAGGGGAGTGTCTGCAGCCATTCATGACTCAAAATGGGAGTAGAAATCAGGTTGCACATGTTTATGGTTTCACAGGTTTGTAAAAGAGAATCATACGTAAGAACAGTTTTATAACTAGACACGTGCATATTTTTGCCTTCGTGTGCACACAGTACATTTGGCCTCTTTTGGAAATAAACAGGAAAAAGCCGAGTGTACATACATACAGGTGTGGAATACTATTTATTAGCAGAAATAAAACAGTACAAAAAAGTAAGGTATTCAAAAATAAGCTTGTACAAAAATGTGCCTTCATGATATATAAATGAAGATACTGTTGATGTTTCTGGTCTAGTCCACAACTCGGATAGACTAAGCTCCACAGGATGGTTCAGTTAGATCTGTTTGCATTATGATTCAATTTGGAAACGCTGTCAAATTTGGGACATTTTGGTTTATATTCTTGGTGCAAAATAAGATCAAGAACCAAAAAATTATAGACATGTATCTGACAGAACAAAAAGAACAAAGATCTCTTAGTGGGTATGTTTAACAAGAAGAAGGGTTAGGTCAGTGCTGTACTGGGGTTAATCTAGACACAAGTGTCATGCTGCTGGACAGGATCCAACACTGACCGCTCCACTGACCAGAGCTGCCTTGCTGAAGCTTGCTGGGCTGTTGTTAATGGTCAGGTTCTTCACACAGCCCACGTAGGGCTTCCTGATGGGAATGCTGTCTGGGAGGAAGAGATCTAACAGGAAGAAGAGCCGAGAAAAGTTATAGTTCTGTTATAGAAGGAATAAATTAGGTGCAGCTTTTGTTGTTGCAGGCTCACCTGGAGCTCCACCGATGAATACCAGGTTCCCTGTGTCTGTGGAACTGGGGTTCACGGGTCCCACAACGTGCTGGATCTCAGAGTCCACGTTCAGCTGAACAACGTTGGCGTCCCGGATCACTGAGGAGATTATTTTGAATGTATTTGCATATCATAAGGTGAGATATGGAGCATCAAATGTGATTTTTCAAATACTCAGTAATGCATTTTAGCCAAGGTTATCTCAGCTGGTCAGATCAGTCAGTGCTACTTAGCTTTTACCAGCTAACATCTTTTATTAAATTAGTTGGCATCATAAGTTTTAAGGTTTAAGTTACATTAAAATATTTCTAGAACCTCCTTCTTCCACCTACATAAAATTTCCAGAATGAGAAGCATCCTGTCTCAGAGAAATGCAGAAAAAACAGTCTATGGATTTCTTGATTCCTGACTGGATGACTGTAATTCCTGTTTATTCTGAAAAGTCTCCATCTGATCCAAGATGCTGCAGCGAGGGTTCTGATGGGAGCTATCATCAGAGATTATAGTTTTATCTTCTTTTCATTGGCTCCCTGTTAATCCTGAATAGAATTCAAAATTCTTCTTCTCACACATAAAGTTCTTAGTGACCAGTATCATTGGATCTTAAACATCTCAGAATTCCAGATTTTCCTATCAGAGCTTCATTCTCAGACTACAGGTTTACTGGTTGTTCCTAGAGGTTCTAACAGTAGAACAGAGGCAGAACCTTCAGTTATCAGACCCTCTCTGTGGAACCAGTTCCCAGTTTGGCTTCAGGTATCAGAATCCCCCTTCCACCTTAGATCATCTCCAAACTTTCCTTCATGATAAATAGGTTTGGTTTGGTGACCCTGATCCATCCTTTAGTCCTGCAGCTATAGGCCAAGGCTGCTGGAGGACGTCCCATGATGCACTGGGCTCCTCTCTGCTCTCTTTACTCTCAATATAGAAATATCTGACATTGTTGTCATTCATTTGTGTTTCTTTTCTTCTTTCTCAGCAGGATTCCTTGGATTAGAGTCCTACTGCTGGTTCACCCCTCTTTCCTGTCAAGTTCTGAGCTTAAAATTCTCACCTGAAATTTTGTGCCAGGTACCATCACACACACCCTGTGTTGGTGAAACCTTCACAGAGAACTTGTTGGTCTGATCATTCACAAAAACAACAACCTGAAACCAAATCAAATTATTATTATTATATTCTGGTATAACTAGTGTTATAATTATGGTATAATTATGCTTAGACTCACCCCTCCTTGATGGATGTACATGGTCAAGAAGCTCTCTGATGTGCGCATGTGTAGTAACACCCCAGATGCCACACGGGGGCGCACCTCCATCACCAGCTCAAACTTTAGTCCTAACTTAAATGACTCATCTGAGAGGAACAGATACAGAGAGAGAATGGGGTTTTGATGTCTTCACTGACCTTCATCTTTATTCAGCTTGTCTTCCTGGTTCATTAGTACCCTCACACCTCCCCCACCTTCCTCCAACCCCTTCTCCTCCACCTCCAGCTGTGTTAAAGTAGCATGTTCCTCCATCCAGCCACACTTTCTCAGAGGAGCATGCGATCTAATGTAACATGCATACATAACAGATGTCCAGTTAGCGAACATTTTTAGATGCGGCCAAAAAGTGTGGCATGCTATTGTTTGGAAGGAGAATTTCAACAAATCATCAGTATGGAGATCTGAGGCCAACACGGCATGTCTGATTCCTGTCTGTGTTTGCAGATAATGAGGAACACACGTGTGCATCTGAAAGAATCAGACCTAGTATGACATATCCTCCTTCCTCTGAGAAGTACGTTCCTGTCTCAGGAAGCCCTTCGAAGCACGGAGTGACCCCGAATGTCTCTGCCACGGAGGACAGCCGCTGTCCATCCAGCTGAAGGTTCTTCAAACAACCAGAAAAGCTGAAGGCGGAGTTTCTCTGGAGGGACAAACAAGAAAACCAGAGTTTCATCCACAGCAGAGGGATGTCTGGTTCATCCCAAACTGAAACTAAAATAAAACAATCTGCTTTGCTAACCACCAGAATTTGGTGATGGGCGCAGCCAATGTGAAGCAGCATTGTTGACTGACAAATTGTGCTCACAACGGGCAGAGATGTCGTACATTTTTAATGTCGGACAATCAACCCTTGAAAATTTCTTCTCGTCAACGAAATCTCACAAACGTCTCGTTATGTTTTCGTCATCAGAGAGCCATTTTTAGCTCATCACCGTCTCGTTATTATCACGAAAAAACAGGTTCATCAATGAAATAAATTCATCATTGTTGACAAAAACAACACTGGGATACAGCCCTGAGTCCATCTTCTTGACTCTTTATCGGCCTTAAGAAGTGTTGCGACTGCACTGTTTTGATGCGTTGCTTCAGCGTCTCAAAGGTCACGTGCCCACACCAACCACGCCTTGTTACATCAGACACATGTTAAACTGCTTCTCAGGGATTTGACGGGTCTGGTCTTATCAATGTCTCAATGCTATAAAAGTAGTTTCAACCCCCTTCGAAATAAATGTATAAATACAGTAATACAGTCACTATCCCAGCTGCATTAGCACCTTTTTAAAATTTTTTCCCATTTAAAAACACAGATTTATCTGGAGAAGCTTACAGATGGGTTACTTTTGTTAAACTGACAGCATCATCTTATAATGTTTCTGAAATTAAAGTAACCTAACAGCCCCTTTCATCATTTATATTAACGACAGTGAATGTGTTTTTTTTCAAAGATGATACTGACAGACCATGACAGCCGTGAGGTAATGAACTCCTGTTCAGATGCATCACACATGCACAGCCAGCAGATGGTGCTCATTGACTGGATCAAATGCTTCGAAGCGGCGAGTCAATTTCATGACAGATGTGCCAAACTGCTTCAGTGCTTTGCTTTCACCATCCCATGTGAGCTGGCTTGCTTCTTGTTTCGGTGATTGAAATAATCCTGTATCTGCTAAATGGGACTTATGCTATGGATTACAGTCTTAACAAGATTTACATCTGGGCTGAAACCCACCCTTATCCTGAGTTATGGCAGAAAAACTCCTAGAAAGTTTTGAAAAAAGAGTGTCTTGGATAGTTTTTCCTCTTTCTGTTCTGAGAAAACACAAAAGGGCTGTAAATGAAATCCCTGACAGAAGACTCCTACCTGGATATTTCTGTGTGCTCTCCCAGGAGGAACTCCTCCGATGAAGATGGGCTGGCTGACGGGCCAGGGCGTGTTGCTTCCTACAGCGCTGTCTTCCAGCGCTGTAAGCCCATCAATTATTAACTTCCCAATGCTCCCATTACGGATAAAAACAACCTTCAGCAGAAGAGGAAAGGAGGTTATCATCAAACAACAGAACACACTATGATCATTACATATAGATCAATACTGAAATATTTTCCTGAACTTACGTCATGCCACGCACCGTCGTTGTACCTCTTGTCACTTTTGATTTTAACTTTTTGGTCTGCTACATTAAAAGTGTACACAAGTTTGCCATGGGCCAGGAACAGAGCCATGAAGTTGTCCTCTTGGACATCAGATACATAAAAGATGAGGCCGAAGGATGACTGGGTCTTCAGGGAGAAGGAGAAGTGGCACCTGAATGGAGGGAGATGCATTAAGTCATGCATGCAGCACACATTCAGAGTGCAAGTTCCTGGACCTGAGCTACCTCTCAGAAAGAGAGTCAGGGACGTCTGTGTAGTGCTGCCTGCTGTTGGCAGCCCCGCCATAGTGGAAGGCTTGGTGAGCTGCTCTGGGACTTGAAGAGAGGTAGCAGGGCTGACTGTTTGGATCTGATGGCTTCTGCTCATCACTTCTCAGCTCCATCAGGTCTGGAAGGAGGCCAGACTTATCCCAGGTAACCTTTGACATAATTTCCAGAAAATCATTTTATTCATACTGGCTGCAAAACCAAAAACAAAGAGCAGATGCTCCAAGTAATTATCTTAATTTTACCTTCTGATTCTGGCTGTCTTTGTCCCGGAAGGTTCTGTCTCTGTGGGCTGACAGCAGGGCAGCAGGGGGGCGCTGAACTGGACAGTCCTGCAGAGAAGTCTGGACCCTCTCTGAGTATTTCTGGAAGTCCTCTGGCTCGATGTCTCGGTCTTGTCTGGAGAACACGAGGTGGGAACAGACTCAGCATCCTTACCTCACAGAGAGAGGACACGGCCTGGAGCTGTGCTGATTGGTTGGCAGTGATTTACCTGTTGATGTAGGCGTAGCTGATGCAGCCTGTGAAGTTCTTAAAGCTGCTGCTGGGAGACCCTCCATAGTAGAAGGTCTTCACTGTAGAGTCTGATGTGGACCATGTGGCTGATGATGGACGCTTCTTCTCTTGCTTGTCTTTGTCGTCCACCAGCAGTGAATACCTGAGGAGAAATAAAAGGTTTTAAGCTTTGTGCTCCCTCTACTTACTCTGTCTTCCAGCACGATTCCTAAACACTTATTAGACTGTTGACACTAATATTTAACCAGCCAATCACATGGCAGCACATAGTCATGTAGACATGGTGAAGACAACCTGTTGAAGTTCAACCTGAGCATCAGAATGAGGAAGAAAGGGGATTTAAGAGACTATGAACGTGGCATGGTTGTCGAGTATTTACTGGGATTTTCACCCACAACCATCTCTAGGGTTTCCAGAGAATGGTCTGAAGAAGAGAAAATATCCAGCGAGCAGCAGTTGTCTGGACCAGAATGTCTTGTTGATGTCAGAGGACAATGGGCAGACTGGTTGGAGATGATAGAAAAGCAACAGGAAGTCCAATTAGTACTGGTTCCAACCAAGGTCTGCAGAACAGCATCTCTGAACGCACAACACATCCAGCATTGGAGCAGATGGGGTACAGCAGCAGGAGACCACACCGGGTGCCTTCTGTGAGCTAAGAACAGGAAAACTGAGGCCACAAGTACATATAAATACCAACGTGGCCTGGTTTAAACCCCTCAAACACCTTGTTGAATCTATGCCACCAAGATTGATTCTTGGTGGCATAGATTCAACAAGGTGTTTGAGGGGGTTAAACCAGTTCTGAAAGAAAAAGGGGGTCTGACTGGGACTGTGGGTATATGTTATATATTTTCATTAGACTTCCCATTAGGCCTGTTAAGTAAGTGACCTCCTTTTCCAGAACAGCAACTTCACAGGTTTTAGATAAAAATGACTCAACACAGTCATGAAAATAAGCAGTTAAAGTCCTAAAATCCCGATGAAAATATATGAAGGCACAAAGACCCAAACTTTGCGAACTGTTATATTTAGAATTTCATTCATGCAGCTGAACTAAAGGGAAGAAGAAATCTTCCCGTATTTTCTGTGTGAATGCATTGAAGCAGTTACTGAGTTTCTATTTAACATTTAGAAGCTGCAGCCTGTGATCTGCACCCAGACCAGACCGGTTCCATCAGGACTTCTAGCTGAATCTGTATTATAAACTAAACCACCTCACATTTAAACAACAACCTAACAAAGACGACAGCAGAGACGTTGAGCTCTTACTTCTGCTTGTTGACTGAAGCTACTAAGAAGTGTGTTCTCCCGTCGTTGTACTGTTTCCTGTGTGACTTGACCTTCGTGCCTCTGTTGTTTAACACCACCGCTCCGTTCTCCAGGGAGATGCTGAGCTCATCAGACTGAATGGGAACAGAAGAAGTTTGTTTTTCTTTAACAGCTCGTCGGTATCTGCAAACCTGCAGCATGCATGTGTGTTTCTGCAGGGTGTGTGTTTACCCCTTCACTCAGGTAGAACAGGAGTCCGCTGGACTGCATGGTTCTGAAGTTCATTCCTCCCTCGAAGACGTTAAACGGTGAAATCTTTGCTGTGGATCCCAGGTAGCTCTCTCCGGAGAAATATGCTTTATGGGACATCTGTCACAAGGAAAACATGGGTATTTTAGTCTATTTAACAATTATCACTGTGAGAGTGACTGAGTGGACAGGCCCTTACAAAAGACTCCTCGGGGCAGCCGCTGCTGATGCCGATAGTGCCGGGTTCTTCCAGCAGGTTGAAGTCTTTTTTCTGAAACTGGAATCCTTTTACGCAGCCCTTCAGGCCAACCACAGAGGACAGCTCCGGCCTGTGGGATCACACTTATTAAAGTTTACTCTCCATACACCAAGAGGAGCCAGACAGTTTCCTCAGAAGGTGGTGAAACCATCAAAAGTAAATCTCATACTTCAACTCATCATTTCATCAGAAACTAAAAACAAGGAATGGAAGGTATAATGGTATAAGCCTAGTCTTTCCTCTAATGTGATTGGTTGCATGGTGTGCTCATCAAAATAAAGTCACATTTATTTAACTCACCTGGATTTCAGGATGCTGGAAGGAGCTCCACCGATGTAAATATCAGAGAAGGGCAGGGTTGTTTTGGGATTCTCTATAGATTTGATGTGGCTCTTATCCACCAGTAGGATGACCTTCTTTGAATGATGGTAAATCACCGATACCTAGAAGGACGTTGGAACAGTCAGGGAAGCTCCATCACATGCTTCAGTCATATAAACTACATAGAGAATCATCTACCTCATGATATCTCGCATCATTTATTTTAAGCTTCGGTAAGTTACTCTCAAAATGTTTAGGCCCGTTGCTGAAGCCGAAGTCATACATGAGGCGCAGGAAGCCGTTTTTCATCTCTAAGAGGAAGAATTTGTCCTGAAAAAGAAAAACATGAAATGATCAGCTAACCAACCACTTAGTGGAGGGTTAACAGGAAGATAGCCTGCAGCCTGAGATGCCTGTAAACCTCGACCAGGCTGAATAACAAAATCTGGGATCCAGATGTGTACTGAAAGGAGAGGATCATCGCTTCATTGTTAGGTCACACCCCCCCATGTGGTGGAGTTTTACAGTCATCAGCAAACCGCCAGGTGGAGGTAAAACCACTTTTTTCACATTGTTAGCATCAGACGTACCCCGTTGACCATGAGGAAGAGGACACCGTTGTTTGCAACTGTTCGCACGGCGATATCAAATCTGGTGACGACTCCAAACTTTCCTCTCCTCTCAATGTTGTTAATGAGAGCGTAGCCTGTCCCATCAAACAGGTAGCTCGCAATGCGGCTCTGGGAGAACGCCAGCTTGTACCTAGAAGCAGAATGAGGAGTGTGGTCAGGAGGAGCAGGACATAGCTCACCTGTAACAGGTCAGACGGATACCTGGGGCATGGCGGTGATGCAGCCATGTCTATTCTGTGGGTCTCTTTGAAGTTGTACAGACTGATGATGTCGTTGTTTAGCGAAGCCAACTCAATGCAGCCCACAAACGGAGCGAGGCTCAGAGGAGGTGGCAGCTGGGTCGGAAACAAGAAAAACACTCACATTTTATCCTTAGAGGGGGGAGTGGGGGTGTGAAAGGATGACAGGAAGTTACCTCCTGTGGGTCGCTTTAATTTACTATCCTTTCAGGTCATTAGAGGACAAAAAAGTCCTCTCCCAAACGCTACTATAAAACTTTACATAATAATATAATTTTTTTATACTTTTTTTTGTTCAAATCACTAAATCAACTTTAGACCTAATCAAAACTACCAAATATGTAATAATTGAAATGATTGTAACCTTTTAAATGCCAGTTTATGACAAAAGAGTATGGAAGTTTAAAAGCTTAACAGAACCAGATGCAGGTCAGGGGCCTTATTTATAAAGCTTGCGTAGGTACAAAACCCGGTGTACACCAAATATAGTCAACTTTTGCAATTTATAAAAACCAAACTTGCTGGGAAAATGTTCCTACCTCTGAC
>JBAFTB010000025.1:3102254-3113218 GCA_037177355.1 Melanotaenia trifasciata
AAGAAAGAAAGAAAGAAAGAAAGAAAGAAAGAAAGAAAGAAAGAAAGAAAGAAAGAAAGAAAGAAAGAAAAAAAAATCCCAATGACAAGAAAATCAGATAACAAAAAATATTCCTGGTACTTTTAGAGTCAGTATGTTGCAAAATTCAATGCAATTACTCCATGAAAAAACTGAAAAAATGCTAAAAACCTGCATTTCATCAGTTAGCTCTTTAGCATGTTTAGCCATGTATTAAGAGCCATTGAGGAAGGTCCAGAGAGCCACTTGCTGCTCCGGAGCCACAGGTTGAGCACCCCTGATTTAGTGTTTGTAAGCCATACTTTAGAGCTTTTTCTTCATAAAGCAGTAGGCCTTCTTTTAGAGAAAGGAGATATTTTGTGCATTACAATGCGATTAATCATGTTTAATTACAACAATTCATGCAATTAATCACAATTAAATTTTTTTATATTTGCCCAGCACTAATAAATATATTATTTTATTTCCATATAATGTCTTTGTATATGATATTAAGCTACTAAAAACATGTAAATTACATTTGTATCATTTAATAAATTTTCAAGCAACAGTTTCTTTATCCTTTTAAGGGAAATAGTAAAAGTGTAATTTGCCCCCCCCAGATTGTGCACAAGACTAAACTATGACTCAGCAGCTGTTTGGTACCTTCGATGCGTCGGTTGAGATCGGTCAGATTTGTGCTCAGCTGTTCAGCCAAGGTGAAGGTCTCCAATGTGTTGTTGTCCAACTTGTTGCCCAGACTTGTCAAAAAGATCTCCTGAAAATCCACAAACACAGATCAGTTGGGGGTAAATATAAGAGAGATTCTTCTGACAATATACCTGCTTTATATTGAACAAGAGGTTCATCATTTCTGTCAATGAATAATAATAATTCAATAATTCACCACTCAGTCTAAACTTGGTTCATAATATGAAAGATACCTGCACGATGGGTTTCCCTTGAAAAGAAACAAGCAAATTTTAAGAAACAGGGTTTTGGCCAATAAAAAATTTAATTTAATTTTATACTAAAATAAAAACATACAAAACTATTTTAACTACTACTACTACTAATCCTATTTTTGTCCTTTATGTTTAAGACAAGTTGTTAATATGGACAGCAGGACGTATCTCTACACAGCATAACATTTACACGATAGAGTGTGCTCAGTCAGAGGCTTCTTCATGTCAGTTTGAACAGGGACAAGAGATCAATCCTGCCAAACAACAGTCACTGGAATTACCAGTTCATTTGGGAATTAATTAAACTTTGCCTACTATCACAAATTTACAACAAACTACTTCTACTACTGCTCCTTTTAATTAAGTATTTTTTTCTTTCTTTTTATCTAATTGATTCATTTTATTTAACCATAAATAATAAATAAACTAAAGTGAATAAATTTAAGAAATCTATACAATGAATCAATCAAATAAAAAGAAATTAAATAAACAAACAAAAAAAGGTTTAAAAGGGGGTTAATGGGATGCACATGGTGAGAAATAATCGATGGATTAGAAATTAAGAACTTCAAAAGAAAAAAGCGAAAAACAACCGTCAGCTGAAACTTCTCAAGGCTTCCAGGGAAGAAATAAAAGCACTGACCGATTCTCCCAGCTCTTTGATGTCCGACACCACGGTGTCCGTGGCCCCCTCCAGCTCATCAGTCTGGGCCTTCATCACGGATGACTTGTTCGTCCAGTTCTGAAACTGCGTCTGGAAGCAAAGCAGTTAATCTTCTTTATTCCAACACATTCCACAGAGTTGTGAATGGTGAAAAGTCACTGCAGTGTAATGAAGACTTAAAGGAAAAGCCATGTACATGATAAGAGAAAATCCCTTTGGACGTGACAGCTATGATGTTTGCTAAATTCCAAATTACCACCTAAAGCAGAGGTGAAACCCCCAGGTTTCTCCCAGCTGGATAAATGGCCTAAATTCATCATTTTAGTACATCATTGGATCTGGAGCAACACCGATCGGTTACGCCGTCACCGCGAAGGCCCGACGTGCACCTCTTCCAGACCTGACGTGCACCCCTGCAACGCAGACGGTTACGTGGTGGTTCTCCCTTGTCATTGGTCAGTTTGGGATTACGTGTTTCCGGATTTCTGGATCTTCTCGCCTAATTGTTTAGTAACCGCCATTTTTAAAAACAACACCCAAAGGATCAAGTTGATGAGAAGCTGATCGAATTATTTCTTTGTTTGCTTCACAAGCTCATGAAGATACTGCACCTTGTTGGACGTCGTTGTTGTTCTGAATCAGGACATACGTACTGGAGCTGAAGTGAACCATCAAAAAGCTCCAACATGGTGAGTTTACCAGAGGAGGCAGCCTGAGCAGAGAGGACACGGTGAAGCTGGAGTTACACCCGCGAGGCGTCTGCATTGGGTCGGGTCTGAGTAGCTGATACAGATCTGCAGATGGCAGTAGGGCTGGTATCAGCTGATAAATCCACAGGGCAGAGTTTCTTTGAAGTTTCGCTTCAGTTCCCTCCAAATATTTCCTGTTTAGAACAACAATGGCGTCCAACATGGTGCAGCGTCTTCGAGAGATCATGGAAGCAGATGAAGAAATGACCCATCTGTTGAACATTTTACAGCACAAACAAATGAGAAGAAGGAGACGTCGTTCCGCAGTCATTCAGCAAGATGATCCAAAAATCCAGAAACACGTAATCACAAACTCACAATCACATCTGCATCTGCGTAGCCGGACTGCAGGTCTGGTTGGGAGAAGGATGCGTTGAGTGTCTGTGGACCTACGCAGACCTACAGCGATGACGTACCTACCTGATGGAGACGCCACGCGAGTATAACTGAGCCTTAACTCGGTGTTTGTGCCAAACTGTGTGACAGCTTCCCACCCACAGGGGATGCAGTTTGGAGACAGAAATTCCCGGTTTCCCCTATTTGTAGCTCACCATGTGATTATTTATGATCAAGTAAACACTTTCGAAATGTTATCATGAAATGAAAATCTGGCTTCTTTGCACATCGTTATTACTTTTTGTTTTCATTCGTCAGCTTTTTATTCTGTTATTTGTCCTCATCTGTTTCTCCTCTGTCTATTTCCACTCAACCTGCAAGTCATGACCTTTTATGAGCATTTCTGGGGCATTTATCTGTGCAAAGTAGGGCCGGCTGACTTGTTTTTTTAAACTTACGAGAGATAGGTATTCACCAATCTAAGAGGAAAGATACGAACAATTCCACGGTCTACGAACATGTTCATGTTTCTGACAGAAGTTTTTTGTAAAAAATGTCTCAAGTACAACTTAAGATCAAATTTAAGAAGATTTGTAAGAAGATATTAGTGAATAAGGCCTAATGTTTGCGGTGTTTGCCTTTCATTAAAGCATGTTTCTTAAATCTTTTAGTTTTGGCAGCAGTTGTTTGGAGGTAGCAGTGATAGTAGGTTTAGCAAAGGTAAGTAGATGGAACATAATAATGTGCATTTCATAAAAAGAGCAGAACTTTGTGATAAAAAATTAACTTATAATGGGGGCCTGGGCCCCAGTAAAGCAAAATGTCTAGCATTGCCCCTGCTGGTCTCCAAAAGTAAAAGATCTAATACCTTTTTTTCACACATTATTTTCTTATTGTACCTGGAGTCGATGTGCAGTGTAGTTATAGTATTTGAGTCGGTCATTGGCAGCAGCACCAGTAGAGATGTTCAACACTCCAACCTTCAGCTGGTCCAGCGTCTTATTGGACTGCTTCAGGTCACCAATCAGATGCCATATACACTCATCACAACCTAAAAACCAGAGAGGCGTCAGTTTGAGCTGCAGATTTTCTGTAGTTGGTTCTGTCTGTTTGCTCTTCGCTCCACTTACTCATGTTACACAGGTTGACTGTTGAAGCCTCTGCCAGACACTCTCCTGTATGCGTGTCACAGTAACCACTCTCACAGTCACACTCTGCAGAGAAACACAGGTGGACGTCACCGTAAACTTGAACAGAAAACTGTGAACATCAGCTGAAAACAAGTCAGTGCAGTTAAATCAAATATAGAGTAAATGAAGATCTGCAGATGGGTTTTCTGCTTCACATCTGTTCGTAACAATGATGTTTCCAGCAGCTGCTTTTAGATTTGGGTTGCATGGTGACGTTATCCAGCTCTATTAGCTGGATGCTGGTGGGAACGTTACTTCACTGCAGACTTCTCCTCTGGGTTTATTTCAACTGTTGCTCCTTCTGTCAGACGAGACCTTCGGACGTGTTGTGTTTGGACATCTGACTTACTCTGGCAGCCAGCAGGGCTGTAATCCCAGTATCCTGGGAGGCAGCGCTCGCAGTAACGACCTCCGGCCCCTGGGCGGCATGGACAGCTGTGGGTGAGAGGATGGCAGGTGGAGCGTACGGAAGCTGGCCCACATTCACATCTCCGACACCCCTGACAGCTGGAGAAGCCTGAGTAGCCGTCCTACAATGCAAACAACTGTTAGATTAAAGTGGTGAAGTTGCTCAAGTCCATCCAGATCGAATAATTATGGGGTTTTATTTCAGGGTCTGCTTCACATTTCCACCAATTTATCCTAATAAATATATAAAACAAGCTAGCATGTGAAACAAAACAAAATAAAAGATCACAAAAATTTAATAAATAAAAAAAACAAAAAAACAAAAACAAAAAAAACAAACAAAATAAAATGAAATACAGATAAATAAAACAGAGCTAAATTCACTAAATACAGTTTACAGTACTAAAGTAAAACAATACAACAAAATAAAAAGGTAGATGAAGATAAATGAAATAGATTAATCTTAGTTTAATATTTAAGTGGCTAAAAGGTGAGAAAGGCCAGATCGCTGTAATGTAATGAAATCTTCTCCATCGTGGACACCTGAGCTTTCAGCTCTGACTGGAGTCGTGTTTGTCTCACCTCACACTGGTCACACTGCCGTCCGGTCACTCCTGGCTTGCAGTGACACACTCCTGTCCTGTCGTCACATGACGACGTCCCACATTTGTTGCACTCACACTCTGCGACAGACACGAGACACACAGGCAGCCATGAGAACATCAGGGGTCACATGATGTCGCCACCAAGGTGCAAAGAGTTATTTTTGGATTTGCAGGGCCTCAAGTCCTTGATCTGGATTCATGGCCTTGTGTTGTTTTTTCACGGAGCAGCTCTGAGCTTCCCGACATACAACAAAGTCAACTTTAGTTTAACAGCTGAGATGGAAGACGGTAGATTTATTTGAGAAAAATTAACTACATCGCTGACTCTGAGGAGCGTAAGACTGCAGGTACTTCTGGTGTTGGACAGCGATCCAGAGGAATGCTGCCACACAACAAGAATAGATACGAAACTTCAGAAGCTCCCGTTAAACATCCAGCTGCATGAGCGGCTGAACGGTGGGGAGGTGGACAATACTTACAGCATCTGAGCTGGGTTAGGATGCTGACTGACTCATCCAATCTCAGAAAATGTTTTTCATGTTTTACTGTTTTAGATGAAACTCAACTTGTATCAGTTTTGTTCACGAGATCCTTCCATCAGCACAACTTCTCAAAGTCAATATGTGGAAAAATTTTGTTTTTTTCTGATAAATTCATACTCCAGGATGTACGTAATTAATGTATACACATACATATGTATATATATATATATATATATATTCACCAACAATAACACTTTGAAGATCAGAAATGTAGGTGCTGACTTGATGCCCCCACCTCTGCAGTTCTTGGCGCCGATGGCGTCGCCATAGAAACCGGGGGCACACCTCTCACAGCTGGCACCGGCCGTGTTTCCCCAGCAGTGCTGGCAGTGACCCGTCACATTGTGGCACTCGTTGAAGATCAGGTTGGGGTCAGTGTTGCCATTACAATCGCACTTCTTACAGGAGTCACCAAGTGCCATTGGGTTGCCATAGTAACCTGGAGCACACCTGGATGGAGAAGACTGCAGATGACTGACAGGATCATCTTTTCAAATTTGTTGGATGGTTATTTTCTCAGAGTCCGACCTCTCACAGTGATGTCCAGCGTAGCCTTCCTTGCACTTGCAGTGTAGAGCAGCTCCTCCTCTGTTACAGCGCACGGCAAAGCTGAGGAGAGAGTATTTCAGATATCACACCACCTGCCAGCCTTCAGTTCACAGCATGAACGTCATGAACTTACTTATTAGTGGGGGTGGGGAGGGGGCAGGCGCAGGGCTGGCATGCGTGGCGTCTATCCAGACTAGGGGTCAAAATAAACCCATCTTCACACATTTCACAGAAATCTCCTGTACTGTGGTCCCTGCAGTTCTGGGAGGGAAACATCTCAGTCATGGCACAGTTCAATTAAATGGATGCTGAAGGGAAAGTTGGTGAGAAACCTACGATGCAAACACCGGTGATGTCCTCACAGTGGTCAGCATGGCCCCTGCAGTTACATGGCAGGCACTGGTTCTGCTCGCTGAGGAAAAATCCCTTCCTACACAGCTGGAACGGGAAAACAGAAGAGCTGTCAATGAAGATTCTGACCTCTGCAGCCACATCTGGCCCATTTCAGTAAATCTACGAACAATTTAAAGCCACTCAGGAGTGCGTATGTACATCACAAGTTTGATCGGGATACAATCTCTTAAAAATTCTGTCACAATTCAGATTCAGTCGATTTCAGGATCCAGACATCGATACGAGGCGTTATCACGTCTGATTCAACACAATCACTTCCATCACAAACAACATCAGGTCTGGTTTAGAGGAGACAAAACTCCAACATTTCCACCACCATGTGTCACTGGGACTCTCTGGGTTTCATTGCAAACATCCTTCACAAGATTTGAGATGTTTAGATTCTTTTTCCAATTTTTAAATACAACTGTTTTCCTAAAAATGTAAATCAGAGGTGTTAAACATATGGCTCAAGAACTAAAACTGGCCCCTTCAGAGGAACCAATCTGGCCTGCAGGATGAATTTGTAACTTTAACTGTAATCTCTAATGTTTCCAGGTTTCATCTTTTCTCTTTAAAATTAAACATTTCCAGGGCAGCAGGAGAACTTGTTCCATCTTTTCCGTCTTTCTGACTTCATAGACGTGACTTCAGTTTGATGAGGTGAGTCAGTTCAGGCGTCAGGATTACTACACATGTGGAAATGTATACGTATGTATGTTTAAAATAACTTGTAGATCTGGAAAAGTTCCTCTGATCATCATGGATTTTTGACTTCCAGATACCTGGAATTCAGTGTTTGCTGGTTGTATAGCTTCATTGTGGTCTGGAAGATGTGATACACGTGGAAATTAGAAAATATGTAAATGTTTAATTATGTAAAATAAACAAAATATGTTAATACATTAAATAAATAAAAGATATATAAATTTCAAATGTGAAATGTGTAAATTTGAAAATAAACAAATTATGTAAATGAATAAAATGAATAAAAATAAAAACAAGTAATAGAAATTTTAAATATTTAAAATATTTTGATATGAAGTTTAAAAGAATATTTAAAAAAACTGAATAAATTGGTGACATTTCATTTATCCAATTTAAAAATGAAAAAATGTTTTTTTTTTTCCAGAAGTTTCAGATTGTTCAGGGTGACTTGTGAGATAGATCGTTAAATGTAAACATCGTGTTCTTCTTTGTACTGGATCAAAGGGAGAAAGGTGGAGTTTTCGCTCTTTACAGGTTATTGTGCTGTTATTTTACTGGTCCGGTCCACTGGAGACCAGACTGAACGAGTCTGTAAATAAGTCTGTCCTAATTATTCTGTCCATCCATGTCTGCGGTGTTAAAGCTGAGAATATAAGCTACAGAAGTAACACTGCTTCCTTTTTAAAAGGGTTAGTTTTATTTGAACCTTTTTTTCTTTGACTTTTCAAAGCAAGTTGAGGGGAAGTCGATTTGAACTGCATCCGGCCTTACTTCAAGCCTGCTTCCTCTCTCGTGCATGTTCAGCATGCTCTAGGGATGATGCACAACTCTGTTTATCTGAGAAACATCCTTTACATCATCTTGTGTAGCAGCAGCCCTGACGGAAGCGCACAATAAGACTTTGTTAGTAGCATTCTGTAGGAGCAGTTTGACCTCAGTCAGCCGAGCCGACATGGATGCATTCAGAGCGACCAGAGGATGGAACATTCCTCAGACATACAGGGATGTATGGCCGCTCGTGATTCATACTTGGATTTATTCACGGTTGAACTGTGAGACAGAGCCGAGCTTTTAACCAGCTGACATGAGAACAACTCCAGATTCTTCCTGCTGACCAGTTTCCTGTGGATTTGACCCACAGGAGCACTCAGTGACTCAAGTTTCCATGTAAACACATCCTGAAAAGAGAAATAATGACTATAGTTTTGATGCCTAATAATAATGGATTAGATTTATATAGCGCTTTTCAAGGCAGCCAAAGCACTTTACATTGTGTATCCATTATTCCTCCACTCCTCACTCATACCTGGTGATGGTAAGCTACGTATGTAGCCACAGCTGCCCTGGGGCAGGCTGACGGAAACGTAGCAGCTAATTCATGCCTACAGCCTCTCCGACCATCACCGAACATTTATCCACATTCATTCACCAGTGATGCCAACACTGGAGACAAGGAGGGTTAAGTGTCTTGCCCAAAGACACAATGACAGATGACTGAGTGAGTGAGAATCGAACCGCCAACCTTCCGGTCATTAGACAACCCGCTCTACCACCTGAGTGCTAATGATATACCCCCAAATGGTAGAATCCAACCTGTTAGAAGCAATAAACCAAGTCTATAGGAAAGATGCCATTTACCATTTGTAAAGCCAGCTGAAGGAGTTTGGAGGTTGTCTAGACCTTTTATCTGTGTGAGGGTTGTGTGATGAGTCAAACAGCCGGGGAGTACAGACCCCAGCAAATGGTGGAGGAATGTATCCGTCCACAAACCTGCTGAAGAGTTGGTGGAATAGCACAAAATAACATGAAATGAGTTAAGTTTTATTAATATTGTGTGTGTGATGTTTCTGTGAGGAGTTGAAATGTGCAGCATGATGGGGTTAATTATGGAGAAGTTATATCAGCAGAAACAAATACAGCAGATTTTCCAGAAATGGAAGAGACACAAGCTGCAATTAACCCTCTATAATCAAGAAAAACAGAGAGAAGAAAACCGTTTAGGTCTGCTAAAGTTTGTGAAAAATGTTAGTTTTAGTTAAAAATAAGGAGAAGGGCCCCACAAACAGAACAGACAGGAGGCAGGAAAATGCAAAAAAAATTATTTAACTTTAAATTCCACGAGCAGAAGTCCAAGCAGTGTGAGGAAAGTTCTGGAGTGAACACACAGTCTAAAATCTAAACATAGCCTGTGGAATTATTAATATCTGTGGACTGATAGTTCTGTGTGGAGGTTCTGTTAGAGCTAAGTGATGAATTATAAACCACTGTGGTGTTCCTCAGAGTCCTGGTCTCGGTCCGATTTTCTTTATGTGGTGGCAGTGAGTATATTACCCATAAACCCAAGGGAATTTGCGTGGGACAGTCAGCCAATGAGAGAGCGAGAAGCAGGTTTAGTCCGTTAGTGTGTTAGTCTGCTCGAACATAAATAAGAATAGATTATAAAAATGATAATGGAGTGGATGGCTAAAGATATATAAATATACAGTGTGTGTATATATTAAAATTGGAATAAATAAAAAGTAAAAAAAAAGATTAAAAATAAACAGTAATAAAAGAGATAGAAGATAATTAATCCACCAGAGGGTTAAATTTAATTCAATTAAAGCCATTGATGAAGAAGAGTAATGATTTTTTAAATGTATAGCTGCATATAATGAGAATAAAAGGTGGAGTTCATGTCAGACCTTTGTTTCTTCCTCAGTTTCCCACCTGTCGAGTCACTTTTAACAGGAAGGCTTTAAGATCAGCATCCATTGCATGAAACAATCGAAACACTAACATGTTCATTGTCATCTTCAGACTTTGCATTAGCCAACACAGAGTAGAGGAAGCTGTTTCTGTCTGCCTTCATTCAGGCAGGAAATGTAGCTGGTCAAAGAGAGACAAGCATGTTATGATTATGCATCTGTGACAGCAGCTAAAACCATTTAATTCCTGCCTGTCCAGGTCAGCCTTGTTAGATGAACACTAAAGATTAAGAATGACCCTGTCCACTGCAAAATTAATCTTAGGAGCATCACAAACACCTTTAACAACTATGATCAGAACCAACATGAACCAGAAATGTGTCTTGTATCGTCTTGTATCGCATCATACCATGTTGTCTTGTATAGTCTTTTATCACATTGTGCTGTGCTGTCTTGTATCGTCTTGCATCGTATCGTACAATGCTGTTTTGTATCGTCTTGCATCGTATCGTACAATGCTGTTTTGTATTGTCTTGTATTGTATCGTGCTGTCTTGTATCGTCTTGTATCACATCGTACCGTGTTGTCTTGTATCACATCGTATCGTGCTGTCTTGTATCATCTTGTATCACATCGTACCGTGCTGTCTTGTATCGTCTTGTATCACATCGTATCGTGCTGTCTTGTATCACATCGTATCGTGCTGTCTTCTATCGTCTTGTATCACATCGTACCATGCTGTCTTGCATCGTCTTGTATCACATCGTACCGTGCTGTCTTGTATTGTCTTGTATCACATCGTACCGTGCTGTCTTGTATCACATCGTATCGTGCTGTCTTGTATCACATCGTATCGTGCTGTCTTGTATCGTCTTGTAACACATCGTACCATGCTGTCTTGTATCGTCTTGTAACACATCGTACCATGCTGTCTTGTATCGTCTTGTATCACATTGTACCGTACTGTCTTGTATCGTATTGTATCACATCGTACCGTACTGTCTTGTATCGTCTTGTATCACATTGTATTGTGCTGTCTTGTATTGTCTTGCATCGTATCGTACAATGCTGTTTTGAATTGTCTTGTATCGTATCGTGCTGTCTTGTATCGTCTTGTATCACATCGTACCGTGCTGTCTTGTATCGTCTTGTATCACATCGTACCGTGCTG
>JBAFTB010000025.1:3144950-3155002 GCA_037177355.1 Melanotaenia trifasciata
TTACTGAACATTTGTGCTGCAAAGCTGCTGCTTATCCTGCAGGAGGTGAAACATGGTGGATGGATTTCCTGTTTTATTTCCTGCTGAGACGTCCTCCACCATCACACCTGCCTTATGTTTTCTAGAAGCTCCCTAGAAGAATCCCAGCAGGATGATTTAATCGGTTAGTTTGGAGGGAATAACTCTTCCTCTTTCCCATGAAAACACGGAAGGAAAACAAAGCAACACAAGCGCTAACACACGCATGTTGTTTACCGTTGTTGTCCTTCCTGTACTGATCATGGTTCACACACGAGTCCACATGGAAAGTCAGGATATTGAGGGATTCTTACTATCAGTTAACTGTGGCATTAAATACCCGCCATTAATTGTGGAAAAAAGTAATTGTTCGGATTCAGATGACAAACGTGATGCTGGTGACCATGACAGGGAGCAACCAGACTGAGAGCCACGTTTTTGCCCGATAACTGTCAGGCTTTTTTCCAGCTCAGTAATTCCAGCGTGAACTACAACCTTTCTGTGAAAAGAGCAAGGATTAAGACAGATGAAAATAAAGACAAAGGGGACTCACTGCTTCTCTTCCCCTGAGAGCAACCCCCCCCCCCAGCCACACAATGATAGTGTACAATAGGATGATGTGTTCTTTTGACCCACTCCGGATGTGTCATCTTGTGCTGCTGTGCAGAACTTGCCAGCATTGTGTGCGGGCCTCTGCCATTGTGGCTGAGCAATACGAATACCTTGCAGATATTTCACAGTGGGTGAATGCTTTCTTTCCACCCAGGCGGTGGAGGTCCCTGGAACCCGGGGTCAGGAAGCAGGGAGGCCCTGGAAGTGAACTGCAGCTTCATCTGTGGGGAAGGAGGCGAGAGATGACCTGCTTTGACCTCTTTAAACTCTACTGATTATTCTTAAAACGTAATATAACCCATAGTTCCAAAAAGATTCTGGTCTTTGGGTCAAAACAATGATTTCCAAAACCCATAAAGCCTTATTTTGTTCCCAGTAGAAGATAAACCTCATTTCAGATAATGACATTTCGTGGAAAATGTGCCGACTTTGAATCTGATGGCAGCGACGGAGCTGTTGTCATACCTGAGGTCATTCTCAGTAGCTGTCAGGTAGACTTCAGCTGTTCCCACAAACACATCCGTGACTGTGTGGTTCAGTAAATTCAGATCTCTGTAGCAGTTCCACAGCCCAATGTACCTTTACCTGGTATGTACAACAGCCAGGTAATAGCGTGATGTCATATCGGTGCGACACCTTCCTTGAAATGAAGAGGAAAGCGACAGAAAAGGGTTTGTGTTCCTTTTTCTTATGTGGATTTAAAATAAAAACCATTTATTCAAACCTGCTGCTTTGTTTTCAGTACTGAGTAACACAGGAAGTGGTTTCTCTTTCAACCAATCAACGGACTGCTGTGCATCAAGCTCCACCCTGGGACGGTCTGGGTCAGATCTGGTGCCCTTCCCACTTTTTGCCTGTAATCCTTGAGTACAAACACGAGGGGCTGGTTGTTCAAAAAATGTAATCCGGATTAAAGCTATACGGATTTCGTTATCCATTTTTTCTGGAAGGCGAACACATAATCTGGCTTACTTTTATCCTGGTTGTTCAAAGCAAAATAGGATTGGATCACCTTGATCCAAAATCCTGTTTTTCAGGATCACGTAATCCGGATTTCCAGCATGTAGATCAGTGTTTGCTGCCGGCCATGTGAAGAACAGCAGGTAGAAGAGACGGTTTGCATGCATGTATTGTCGTGCATAACATTGCGACCAGATGGAATTTCCTTCTCTGTGACATGTTAGCGATGCCCCGGGTGAAAGTACCGGACCAACCTCTGTCATTCTGTCAGAATGAGGGACGGGCAGAGCGTGCAGAGAGGGATGCAATCGTTAGAAATTTCATTTTTCGACAGGTTCTCTGCTGATTATGCAGTGATGAATAACAGGAAAATGGAATTTTAGTGTTAGTTATTGGATCTGTTTGGTCGTTTATTTCGTGGGGATGTGATAATGTCATGTTTTTATTTTTACATTGTTCTTTTATCCGTTTTATTTTACTACGCTGAAAGACTTAATAGTAGCCTGTCCCTATGTTAACTACTTTATCCCTGTAACGGTTAAGCCAGGTGTAAAATACAAATATAAGCATATTTTCTGAATAAAGAGTTCTATTATTTGATCAGCTGTTAGGTTGTTGAAATCCGCCTCGTAATCCTGCCCTCTGTTGGGATCAGGATAATCCTGTTTTTTTGGATCAAAGTTATCCAGATTCTGCTCAAAAGTTTTGAACCCAAACTTTTATCCGGATAACAACCAGGATTGGATTAAGTGATTCAAGTGGATTTCGGAATCCGGATTTTCGTTTTGAACAACGCATTTTCAAGATTTGATCCTATCCGTTAAGCGACATCCGCCAGGATTACGTTTGAACGACCGGCCCATGGATGTTATGTCTCGGTCAGACTTAGAATGAAGAGACTCACTGAGTAGAAATGTAAATAGTTTTATTGTTTAAAGAACTTTACTCTTCACTTGCATGTTTTTGTAAATGTTATGAAGCTCCACCAAGAAGAAAGAACACAAAATGGTGGATGACACCATTCTCGTCCTTTATACCCTACAGATATTGCAGGATTCTGGCCCTATTCAGTATATTGACCTCAGATATTCCCAGACTGACCTTAGGCAGAGCAGACAGAAACAGATGATCCAGATCTGAATAATAGAGTACTCATGGTCAGGCCAGGTTTCACACTAGACAACAATGTTGATCACCAATCCACAAATCGTAGGTCAGGAACATTCAGGGGTCAGATGTCAAAACTCATAACATCAGGGATGTAAGGGACGGAGATCAGGGTCAGGTCCTGAGCAGGTTGGCATCCAGGTGCAGAAAACAGCAGGCAGGAGAGTCTCTAGCTGAAAACAGGTTAGTAGGCAGTCTGGCAAGGAACTAAGGCTGGTTCTCCGGGAGATGACAGGTGAAACTGGTTCGAGTAATTAGAGGCTGATTGCCACGAACAGAGAGGGTCGAGAAGTGCCAGGAAACATGACCAAATAAGGCATGGACCAGGGAGCCAGACTAGAAACCGTGACACTTCAATGTTTTGGAGATTTCTATCAGTAATCTGAATCTGCAGGCATCAGTTCCACATGCTGCTTTCTGTAATTAAATCATCAGCAGCTGTAATACTGGGAATGTTCACCCAAATGGAAGTGTCACTGGGAACAGATCCACTTCATCTTGGAGCAGTTTGAGGTGGAGTGTTTTTTTTCCTGACTGAACACAGATTAGACAGGCTGCTATGGATCTCTTCTGTTTTCATCTCATAAAAGAGAAAATGATCAACGGGCCTTTCCTTGGTTGTCCACTAGAACAGACAGGCCTGAGAGGATGAGAGGCATGATGTCAGAGTTTCTCCTCCAGGATGAGTCCTGTTACCTGTGCTGTACATCCTGTATACCAGCAGCTGCAGGAATTGCACATCCTTAAATCTGATGAATATGAAGTTATTGTCAGTCTGCTGCTGGTGATGAAGACAAGTATTGGCCAGAGATGGAGGACATTTGCACACGGAAATAACTAAAGACATGATTGATTTTAAGAAGTCCTCACTGTCCATCACAGAACAACATAACGGTACAGAAATAGAGATGCTGAAGTCATAAATATCTCCGTATGGCTTTACACAATATGATGAAAGTTGTGGAAGCAGTGATTAACCCTTAAAACTCCACTAGAGCTCCCAGAGTGCTCTCTCTTCTATCACCATCAGTGTCTCATGAACAGAACTCTGTGGGGTAAGTTGTGATGGATAGCTTACTCTAGGTCAGAGGTCCGCAAGTACATTTAGCCTGGGGCCATATTTTTTCTGACCAACTGAATGGTGGGTCCAAATTACAATTATTTAAATATATAAATAAAATGTGTGAGATGTTATTTGTGCAATGTGTGTGTTCCATACAAGAGTGTTTTTCTTTTACTTTCTTTTATTTTTACCATAGTGTGGGCTCTAGTGTCTTTATTGTTCAGCAGGTAAGAAAGTGGGCCAGGAGGAGCTCGGGATTGAATCTAGTCTGTATGTGCTTATGAGGCGGCCTCCAGGTAAATTAAACGAGGATAACACCTGACAGAAGCAGCTACTAAAGGGGTAGTGCACCCTAAAATGTGTCTTTTGAGCTGCAAACAACACAGTAAGACTTAATTGTGATGAAAACCACCTATCCTAAAATGAGTAATTTTTACATTTCTTTAAAAATGTACGTTCCTAGGATTACTTTACTCATTAATAGGATTACTTTACTCATTCCTAGGACTACTTTACTCATTCCTAGAGTTACTTCACTCATTCCTAGGATTACTTTACTCATTAACAAGATTACTTTACTCATTCCTAGGACTACTTTACTCATTCCTAGAGTTACTTCACTCATTCCTAGGATTATTTTACTCATTCCTAGGATTACTTTACTCATTCCTAGGAATATTTGACCCATTAATACTAACACATTTTTATTCGGTAGTAATCTCACATGTCTCAGCTTTCTGTAGAGACCAGGATTATACATGCAGCCCTGGTAGTTGTGGAGACATACTTAATTTATTCTAGGTTTGTCATTTCAGACAAGAGGCAGAAAAAATAGACCTTGTCAAGAGGAGGTTAAGTACTGAACTGTAACTGAATGAGGTAGTCAAGGTTTAAAAATGTAGACATGGTGACATTTCAGAGTTAGTTAAAACTAATATGAAATCAACATTAAGCAAGATTAATATCTGAGTGTTTTATATACACATCACGTGATTGTTTTGGTTTCGGATATAAAAGAAAAAGAAAACATTTTAAAGTTTCAGACGTGTTTAACAAGGCTGACATACACTGGAAAGTTTGAATGTTTTTCTCTATTTATAGCTGGACTGAAACAGTTTCACCCCCTTATTTTTAAAATGATACAAGGTTCCTAAACAACATCTTAGTAAATATATTCACCTTGAAGAGCTTAGCTGATGGCACCGATATCCCTCATGCCAACCCTTCAGAAAGCAGAAAGGAAGTCCACATACAGTATATCCTAGGAGGGTTGGGAGGTTAGGCTTATGCTAGAGGAGTAATCTTTTAAATAATCCTCAAAAAGACACAGTGACAGGTGATGAACATGAGAACAAAGGTTTATTCTCCAGGAACAAGACTGCGGTGATAATGCTCTGTGAGGACTGAATGAGGCTTTAAGCGACATTCCCATAATTAAACAGGAAAACAGGGCAGACGAACGGAAGGAAGAAAAGGATTCAAGGTTCTCAGCTCGATAAGTTTCTTTCAAATCCTGCATAAAAGAAAAGTGCGCTTTTGTATCCGAGAGCTTTGAGATGATAAAAAAAAAGCCTTCACACAAAAGCATGACTTAACAGCTGTTTTAGCAATGCACAGGAGTGTGAATACAACTTTTTCATGTTCAAGGCTGGTCCTGTAGATGAAAGGCCCCTTTCATGAGCCTGGAGCGCAATAAAAACAGCTGCTCGCAGCAGACTGGAACTCTGGGGAGGCAGATCCAGGTGGCCTGGGCTGGCACACAATGCTGGGAAGGAAAGTGGGCTGCACCTCAGAGAGAGGGCACTTCAACAACAGTAACCTGCGAGGTTTAGAAGTTTGTCCTGAGTGAAACCAAACTTCTCACTGCATATTTTCTTACATGTGGTTTAATAATAACAGACAGGACGACACCAGAGGAGGCAGCTTCTCTAAACTTCTCACTCTCAGACCTGGTTTATGACTTCCTAAATCCTGGTAGGCTGGACTCCAACCATTCACTTATTTCTCCTCCAGCAAAAGAAATCCAACACTCCAACCACTGAATATTAATTGGCACAAATTTCAATGCCAACGACATCTGTTCGCAGTGAGAGAACACACGCTTCATACATGGATCCGTTCTGATGGAAACAGCCCTGAGAACACGTGAAGTGGTGTGGAGGATGGAAATGAATGAACCCAGAAGTATAACAGCCTGGATCAGTCAGAGAGAGACAGCACTTCTGAGCCTTTGTTGACAAGCGTCTGACCTGAACTATGTGATGACTAAATTCAGCAGACATGAACAATACCTTTGTTGTGTTTTTTGTTTTTGTTTCTGCTTTTTCAGTCTTCTTTTTCACATAATTTAGTTTTATAAATTCTCACCGCGTCATTATAAGAGAGACAGAGTGATGCGGAGTTCAGGGAGAATGAAAACATCTTCTGTTCTTTAGCATAACTCCAACCATTTTTGTGTTATAACAACAGCAGAAAGGTTCCAGAAGTGACATATTAAGATGAAAGTCCTGAAACTGGAGACTCTGGTTCTACAGAAACTGGACCAGCAGTCTTTTCCTCCTGCAGAGGTCTAGGTCTACTGTAGAAAGATGAAGAGTCTGGTGAAGCTGAAGGATCCTCCTGGAAGATCCATAACATGACAGATAGATGACATTTATTTAGGTTTTTATTCCTGAAGGTCAGAACATGGCAGAGAGCTTCTCACTAAAATTTAAAGTGCCAGGAAATTTTCTGTGTAATGTAAACCACACACAAGTTTGGAATGAAGGATGGAAAAGATCAAATAATATATGGTTTATCTAATTTTTTACCTTATTTATACATATTACATTTGCACATTTTACAGACAATGTAGAGTATTACTTTGCTGAGGTGATGTTCAGAGATTTAGAAGAACACAGAAAATATATTTGACATTTTCTCATTATTTCAGAAAAAAAAACTTCTGAAAAATTATGTATTTATTTTAAGAAATTCAGAGAAGAAAACTATTTTATTTAAAATACTATTTAATTAATAAAAAAACAGATTTTCTTTTTATTTAAAAAACTACATTAAAAAGTATCCAATTAATTCAGAAAAACAATACATTTTTTAAGAAAAGCTTCCTCTTTATTTCATTAAAAAAAACAACAAACAAACAACAACAACAACAAAAAACATCCTGTTTCAATATTTGCTTTTCATTTCCTGCTTGTCCAGAAAAAAGAAAACATCTGGAGAAGATATCCACTTTCTCTGGCTCATCATGCAGTTAGGGTGACCATGGCAACAGCGGTCTGGAGGAAGGCGAGTCAGTGACACACACACGCCGTCTTTAGATGAAAGAAACGTCGCTTCATCGTTTCTTTCCGTCAGATGAAGTTGCGTCCGCTCTACAGATCCTAGATCCCCTCGCAGATCTCATGGATACCGTTTTCTGCATACTCACTCTTCACTCTTGGCTCCTTTAGCCCACGTTGTTGCCATAGCAACCACGGACCACCTCTGGCTTCCAGTGCATCTGCCAGTCAGTGAACAACCCCCCCCCCCATCTCTTTTCTTTATGACATGAATCTGCATTAAAAAATTCATATCAAAGGTTTAAAATCTTAACACCTCGATTTCTGACTTTTTCCTACAACACGTCACCGTCTTACAGACAGAAGAATGCTGAGATGGCAGCACACAGTTCCCATTCGGTCTCCACGGTTTTGGTCTGAAGAGGGCAGCCTTGAGCCTTTTCTCCTGCAGCGCTGTTGATACTTTATCACCACAATGAAAAAAAATAAAAAAATTCCATGCAAACCTGCTGTGTCACAACCCACACGCTGAATTTAGGACCACCCATCCAGCACTAAAAGTCCCTGGCTGGGATTTAAACCTCACTGACCTCCACCCCCCCACCCGTCAAATAACCTACAGAGAAAAATTTATCCTGTGTGTGTGTGCTGGTATGCATGCATCAATGAGTGTGTGAAGGAGCAAGAAGGAAAGTGAAAGAGGAGGAGGAGGACAGGGAGCAGCTGAGTGGAGCGATTCTCTCTCATTACTGACACATGTTTAGCTCTGGCTTTTCATTTTCCCTTTCAGGAAGGAGTGAAGCAGCATTATGCGTTCAGCTCCTCCGTATGTGTCTGTTCTCTTCACTTTCACTGGAGATCTTTCTCTTTTGTCATCCTAAACCTTCCCCGCCCCTCATTCTCCAACCCCACCCCTCCTAAATCCTTCTTAAGTCTACACACTTCATCTAAAAGGTAGCGCGAAGGGAAAAAGGAGGGAGGGGGGTTTGTTGGGGGAGGGGCGTAGCACTGTGTAATCTACAATTGTTACAGTCTGAAGCCTTGCTACGCTGTCACCATCCCAAATTGATTTAACCATCAATCCGTTTAAGGGCTGCCGGCGCTCCGGCTGCAGCTTTCCAGTTTTAGCTGAATGTGCACTGAGACCCCTTTGCTCTCTTTCCCACCATTGAGAATCAAAGGCTATTGTGTCCGGAGCAAATGGAGGGGTCACTCATTTACCCCCCACGGGTCAACCACAAGCTGGGACAGAGCTGAACGAGCAGAGGCGGCAGTGGGGAAACATTCCCTGTACAGGAGGAGAGAAGTGATGGAGCCCTGATGTCAGTGGATTCAGTTAATATGGCTGGATGAAAATATTTGGAATCCAGAACATGTGTCTGCTGTCTTGATTTGTTGATAGATTTGTTGTGCATCTCAGCAATTTACACTCACCATCCACCTGTTCAACTTCCTGTTAATAAAAATATCCAACCAGCCAATCACATGGCAGCATGTCGTCATGTAGACATGGTGAAGACGACCTGCTGAAGTTCAAAGTGAGCATCAGAATGAGGAAGAAAGAGGATTTGAAAGACTTTGAACGTAGCATGGTTGTGGGTCTGAGTATTTACTGGGATTTTCACCCATAACCGTCTCTAGGGTTTCCAGAGAATGGTCTGAAGAAGAGAAAATATCCAGCGAGCAGCAGTTGTCTGGACCAGGATTTCTGGTTGATGTCAGAGGTCAGAGGAGAATGGGCAGACTGGTTGGAGATGATAGAAAGGCAACAGGAAGTCAGACTTAAGCCTGGTAAACACATAAGGACTTTTTTGAGATTTTTTATCTGGTCGAGACATCACACGTGGAGATAAAAAATCAGGCATTTATCAGTTTTCATCATAATGTGTGTAGTGTGTTTCGATAATCTAATCACAGAATAACACATACATAACAATGCTGTCCCGCAACTCATCCACAATCTAGTCCTCCGAGCCGGACATCCCACATGAGCAAACATGATCTAACAAAAACGTAGAAGAAGAACCATAGCAACAACCAGAAAACACAACACCTAGCATGGAAGGGGACATATAGGACGAGGGAATGATGGTGGTCTTGGGACTGTTGTTAAAAGAAAATGCCAGAACTGAAAAAACTGGACTGGAGACGGCGTGAACACGAACTTTATTTACTTCCTTGTTCTCCGGCCAGCTTGCTCTTCATTCCGTACCACGTCACCATTCACGCAGTCACAATGCACGACTGCGTTGAACATTGAACATTGTCGGCCTGTTTTGGAGGGGATTATCTGCTCGTAACACACCACAGACCAAATGATAACTGGACAGGGAAATCTCACGATGATCAGGCGTTTGCTGTCCGAGGTTGGAAAGAGGCAAAACTGGGACAACAGCCCAAATATTATGTTTACCAGGCTGTAGTGGGTGTACTCTCCTCTCTCCAGAGGGAAATTTCAGCTATCATGAAAACTTTAACTACAATTGTGTCAAAACTGTAAAAGGTATTAAAATTATTTTTCATGAATTATAACGTTTACCTTTCATGACTTGTTTAAACTTTGAATGAAGTTTCTAAATAAAAGTTTGTCCAAGTTATATGCCTTAAAAATGGGCTTGTTTTATTTAATCAGAATTCATTTTCAATGGGAAATAACTTGTAAAGTTTTGCTATTAATTTGTCATAAAACTGTAAGATGAATTATTACATAAAACTCGTATTGGACTTATCCCGATCATGTTGCATTTTTAAATACATTTTTTGGGGGCTTTTCTCAAACCAGTAATGTGGATAAATTCATGACGAAACAGAAGAAGTGGAAGTCTGACCAGTTGGAATATGTGTGTCTTAATGTCACACATAATAATTGTAATGAACCAAGGTCTGCAGAACAGCATCTCTGAACACACAACACGTCCAGCCTTGAAGCAGATGGGCTACAGCAGCAGAAG
>JBAFTB010000025.1:3207583-3221849 GCA_037177355.1 Melanotaenia trifasciata
GAAAATATATATGGAGAGAGAGAAAGAAAGAGTCCAAATAAGTCCTCATCATGAAAGATCCTTTCTCTCTAGGGGACAAAATCTGGAGACATCAGTAAATATGACATAGGCCGTGGCTGGTGTGTTGGGGAGCCAGTGTCATCAGATTCATTATCACAGTGTTATGGCTCCAGATCTCCAGATTCCTTCTAACAAAAGTTTAAAAAAGAAAAAAAAAAACTTACATTGAGTTTCTCCTCCATGTGCATTAATGTGCTGACCTGTGACATCATGGTGCAGCTCCTCCCCCCCTTGCCCCACCCAAGGGTCAGCCTGCATTCAGAGCACAATGTAACTGTCAACCCTCATTCTCCACCCTGACAGGAGAAGAGCTGCACAATCAGCGGTGTCCTCACTCGATGATGTCATTAAGAACAGCCCACTGAGTTTCCATTCTCAGCCCGACACTGAGCACATGGAGTCTGGTTGCAGCTGCTGCTCGGCAAACCTCAGCCTGCAGCAGTGCTACGCAAAAACCTTTACCATGGTCATGGTGGCTAACGTGAACAATGCGCATGTTTTAGCTGGAAAACTTGACCATTCCAGGATATCCAATAAGTATAAGGTGACTTCAGCAAAACTTTGAAACTACTTGATAGATTAAGTTCCTTGTTTGTGTTTTGTTGGGTTTAAGGTGATAACCTGATAGTGTGTAGCTCTGTGGGGTAAACTGTGATGGATAGCTTACCTTTAGGGGATCTACGGAAGTTTTCCAACCATTTCTATGCCATCCAGGAGGTTTACAATCCAGCCACTAAATGTAGTTTTATTCAGAGACTCTGTCTGGTAAATCCACAATGATCCATGATAACAGAATTATTTATAACATTACCATCATAAAAAGATCACTGTCATCACTACTATGTTGCTAAGAGACCTCTATTTAGACCTGGATATGATGGTGAAGCCACTTCCTGTCAAACTTTCCACCAATCAGAGAGCTTAGACTGATGGTAATGTCCAATCAGGAGCAGCCACAGATTAACTAGTGAGCAGAAAATTCTACGTGTGTGTGAAAAGAAGAAAAATAATGTTCCTCTATGGCTGGAATAAAGCCAAGAAGACGTTTTTGATGCACAGTGGTGCCACAAAGCAGCTCAGCTGGAGTTGGTTTAGTGAGGATAGCAGGTAAATAGTAGCAGGAATAACGGGAAATGAGGAAAAAGTGGAAATATGGAAATAGTTTCCTCCCTGAGCCGCCATCTTACTGTGGTGGAGGAGTTTGCGCCTCCTGATGATCCTAGTAGCTATGTTGTCGGGGGCTTTATGCCCCTGGTAGGATCACATATGGCAAACAGGTGTCTATGAGAGGGACCAGATGAAGTGCACCTCAAAGAACCCCTATGATGACAACAAACCATGGACCCAGGTTTCCCTTTCCCTAAGTTGTGTCACCTTAGTTGTGTCCTTGAGAGGGGCTGGACCCTCTACCATTCTGGAGTTGTTCCCGGTGAGAGGTGCTGAGCAGGTGTGAGCATGCTCATTGCCCCCCGACTTGGGGCCCGTGTGTTGGGGTTTACTCCGGTGGGTGAAAAGGTAGCCTCCCTCCACCTTCAGGTCCCGACTGTTGTTTGTGCTTATGCTCCAATCAGCAGTTTAAAGTACCCACCCTTTTTGTAGCCCTTGGAAGGGCTTTCGGGTGGTCCCTCGTTCTGCTAGGGGACTTCAATACGCATGTGGGCAATGATAGTGAGACCTGGAGGTGTGTAATTGTGTACTTGGCACCAGGACACTCTAGGCCACAGTTCGATGATCGACTTTGTAGTCGTGTCGTTGGACTTGCGGCCGCATGTTTTGGACACTCAGATGAAAAGAGGGGCAGAGCTGTCAACTGATCACAACCTGGTGGTGAGTTGGCTTAGACAGTGAGGGAGGATGCCGGTCAGGCCTGGTAGACCCAAGCGTGTTGTGAGTGTTTGCTAGAACATCTGGCAGGGTCCCAGATGAGTTTAAACTGCCATCTCCAGCAGAACTTCAGCCATGTCCCAGGAGAGGTGGGGGACATTGAGTCCGAGTGGGCTGTGTTCCATTCCTCTATTGTTGAGGCGGGCATAGGAGGAGTCTGGAGAGGCCATGGAGAATGACTTCTGGATGGCTTCGATAAGATGCAGGACCACCATCCAGCGGCTAAGGAGGGGAAAGCGAGTGCTCCGTCAACACTGTGTACAGTGGAGATGGGGGCCTGCTGAGAGACGTTGCCTTGGCTGACACACCTCTGCAGCATCATGTGGACATCAGGGACAGTTCTCCTGGACTGGCAGACTGGGGTGATGGTCCCTCTTTTCAAAAACGGGGACCAGAGGGTGTGCTCCAACTACAAGGGGATCATACTCCTCAGCCTCCCTGGTAAGGTCTATTCAGGGGTGCTGGAGAGGAGGGTCCTTCGGATAGTTGAACCTCAAATTGAGGAGGAGCATTGTGGTTTTCATCCCAGTCGTGGAACAGTGGACCAGCTCTACACGCTCTTTAGGGTCTTGAAGGTGGCATGGGAGCTTGCACAACCAGTCTATCTGTGTTTTGTAGACTTGGAGAAGGCGTTCGACCGTGTCCCCCAGGGACTCCTGTGGGGCGTACTCCGGGGGTATGGAGTGCCGGACCCGCTTGTTTGAGCTGTCCAGTCCCCGTGTGACCAGTGTCAGAGCTTGGTCCGCATTGCCAGCAGTAAATCAGAATCGTTTCCAGTGGGGGTTGGACTCCACCAAGGCTGCCCTTTGTCACTGATTTTGTTCATAACTTTTATGGAATTTGTGTGGACCAAAAATATATTTTAAAATGGCTTGAAGTTTTAAGGGTTAAAGAGATATTATAGTAAAACCCAGGAGATCTTTTTTTTTTTTTTTTTTTGGTTGGTTGGTTGGTTGGTTGGTTGGTTTTTGTAATAACAATGTCAAAATAATAAAACAAATCTATTATATATATTTTTGAAGAAACCCAATTATATTTAGATTTATTCCAAAAAGAATTTAAGTGAAAATCTGCACATTTGTTTCTTAATTAAAAATGTTAATTGCTTCCCAAATTTAAACAATAGAAATATTTAGCTATATAAAATCTTGTTAACAGTAAACATAAACTGAATTTTAGTTTTTGTTTCTGCTTAAATCAGCTTTGTAAGAACACAAAGCACAGTGGCAGCAAGAGGAAGTGCTTTTCCTGCACTGAACTTCCTTTTTTGTTCAACATGATCAAGACGCTTTGAGAAAAACATAAATATTAAAACTAGTCCGTCCTCAGTTGTCCTTCCTTTTTAGATATATATATATAGACACATGAAGAAATGAGCACGAGTGCTCATTTGTGCCTTTGTGTTACAAAGGTCATTTTTAAAATGGCTTGTGGAGCATAAACTGCAGTTCAAACAGGAACATGGGGTCCACAGACCACAGACAGGCTGGTGTCCAGCTGTGTGAAGAGTAGCCATTACTCAGTAGCAGTATTGGGAGTAATGTGTTACAACATAATGTTACAAAGTAATGCATTACAGTAACAATATTACTTTTTTGGGTAACAAACTAAAGTAATGCATTACGCTTAAAATATTTCATTCAGTTAGCTGAAAACCTGGAGCTGCAGTGTTGTGTTATGATCACAAACTACAAGGGGGAAATTAATTAGGCAAGGCAGTTTATTTGTACATCACATTTCATGTACAGGACAATTCAAAGTGCTTTACATAAACAAAAGCATTACAGATATTAAAAAATAGTAAAAGGCAACAACAAATAGCAAGAATCACAATAAAATCATAAGTTACAATAAACCGATTAAAAGCAAGATAAGTTAAAAAGTTACGCGTAGATTTCAGCTGCCGACCGAAACTAAAGAACTCCGGCCTTCTGAATAGGACCTGAACCAGTTACGTACCGCTCCAGAAAGTCCAACCCAGTTTTCCAGCCTGTGCAACAGGATTCTGTGATCTACAGTATCAAACGCATGCACTGAGATCCAGGACTGATACTGGACCAGAATTAGTATTCAACCTAATGTGATTTAGCACTTTGACCAGAGCTGTTTCAGGGCTGTGATGAGGTCGGAAGTCAGACTGAAATTTATCAGGATTTCCGCTTTCATTTAAAAAGTCATTCAGCTGGTGAAATACAACTTTCTCAATAATCTTGGAAATAAAAGATGACATTTTTAATTGCATAGGGTCTTAAATTCAAACAGTTTTTAGTTCAGTGAGCTTAAACACCAAATACAAGCATTCTGCTGATGGGAGCAACACAGCAAGAGTCTGAAACACACATTAATTCACACTTTGTGGTTTTATTACACCAGTAATACTCATATTTCTCTAGTTTTTTAGCTTATTTTCTTTCTGCTGGTTTTCTGACCTAAATCCAGCTTTCTCTATTCCAGACGTCATCTTTTATACTATCAATAAGATAGTATGAAAATATTTGTATTTAATTCTGTTGAAGTTTCTTTTTATTGCTTCCTGCCCCCCGCTGTAAAGCTGTTCATGTTTAATGCAAAGCAAGTTGAATTGTCTTGTACATAACATGAGATGTACAAATAAAATGGCTCCTTTGACCTTTTATTGTCCATCTATTTCTTGACTGAAGAATCAACACTTTACCTTCCCTGACTCCATCAACCCGGGGTTTAAACGTTACGTAAACCAAATCACCTGCATGAGCAGATTTATGTTGCATTAATTCAATTATTTCACACAATTTAAAAAGGATGTGTTATATAAAGCTTTCTACCTGTGTGAGAACGCAGGTATGAAAGAATTAGATCTGAGATCCACCCCCCAAACACAACCCCACTCAGCAGGCTGACGGGGTGGGCCTCACCCTGACTTGATGTGGAAATGAACGGCCGTCTGAAGAACTGGTTGGGTTTTTCATTTCCCACAACACCCACATTAAAACTGGTCTCTGCAGGGAGCCGGTTTATGTGAACCTTCTCAGGTGTGGGCAGTAATGAAAACTGCACCAACCACTGACTCCAGCATTCCCAGTGCAGGCTGGTGGAGTTGTACATCCACACTTTAACCTGATGGTCCCATCAGACCAGTCATTGCTTTGTAAGATGTGGAGTCACGTATTATTTTATCTGGCTAAAGTTGCAAGTCTGATTTTAAGCTGTTAGTAGCGTTTGAGGATCCTGTAATTCACTTCTTCTTCTCACTTCTGTTTTCAAGAGTAAACATGTGATTCTACACAAGTTTTTGCATTGTTACCACAAAACTGATGTCGATATAATTCTCATTCCTCTTTTCTGTCTTTGCAAGTTTAAAGGTCCTCTGAGTCCCTCTGAGTTTCTTTACATCCATTTAAAGAGCTAAACTTACGTGATGAAACTCGGGAATCCCTCAGTTGCGTTGAAGCTCCTCCACATCTCATTCTTTCTGTGGACAAACCACAGGAACATAGTAATGTCTTCTGCTGTTTGCTCAACCTGAAGCCGCAGCCAAAGATACTCTAACTCATTTTAACTAGTGAGTTTAATGGAGCAGCCGCTGGTTATGATTCAGTCAGCTTATCTCACCTCTTGTTTTTCCTCCCAGCTAACCTGTGGGGCTTTGGGGACTTCAGGGAGTTCTTTAATCCTCAGTAAAAAGTTTTTTGTTTGTTTGTTTTTGTTGTTGTTGTTGTTGTTTTTGTTTATTTAAAAACATGATCTGCCTCACTTGAAGCAAGTCTTGCATGACTGAGAAATGTAAGTATTTCCATCTGTGACTCAAGGAGGAAAAGAAATCAACCACAAAGCTAAAGAGAAATAAAACTCATTGGTGAAGCAATGAAACCAAGAAGTGAAAGTGAGACAGATGAAACTACTGTCTGCTTCACTGACCCACAACTTCTTCTAAAAATACTTTATTCACTCCCAGAGGAAAATTGTAATGTTGTAATAGTTTATTTTTGTTATTAAAAAAATAATTAACTGATCATGAGTCCTTGATCCAGCTGGACTGCTGGCAGGAATGGCCTTCTCTACCTTCTGCCTGCAGCTCACTTGAAGAAGCCTCTGACTGAGCACACTCATTGTTTCCTCATTGTGTTGTGCAGTGCAGGATGTGCAGTGCTGTCTATTTTCTGGTGAAGGGCAGAAACTGTCCAGAGTCCAGGATCCAGGGATAGCCCCCACATTCACCTTAGAAACACCATGAGGATCCAGAAAGAAGTGAAGCTCAAGATAGTCTATAGGTGCGTTTCCATTACCCCTAGAATTGCGTAAAAGCTAAATATCGCAATAAAAAACCAGTAATGGAAACACCTACATTTAGAAAAAGCTCTCAAATATCACTAAAATGTTTTTACACTTTCATGAGGTGGTTTTTTTAGATATGTCGATATAGAAGTATATCGCAAAAGTGTAATGGAAACACTTTTCTCGCATTTACGCTTCACCGGACGTGACGTAGTGGGTCACGTGACCAATTCATTTCAAATAGAAATGGTGCAGTCTGAGGAGATGGAAATCTTTTTTCAAATAATTAAAGAAAAACATATAATCGCCAACTTTCATTTAGAAATCTCTATCCTCCTCAAAGTGGAGTCTCGCGGGACAAGATTTTACGAGATAACAGCTAATGCGCTAAACGCCGTTCAATGGAAACACAGGCAAATCGCAGTTGCACTTTATTGAAATGTTAGAAATATCGCTTTTATTTTCCAAAATACTGTAATGGAAATGCAGCTTCTGATAGGAAGAGTGAATCCTTCACTATAAAACCTTCTTCATCTCCATAGAAACCAGCAGGACCTTTATGGTTCATTTCAAAGGCAGAGTCGTAGGAGAAACATTAGCAGAGTTTTTAGAGCTGGAATCAAACTTTTCACCACAAACATCAACAGTAAGACCTGGTTTCTGGTTCTGGCTGCTAGCTCCAGAGTTTCTGTCCCACAGTGATGAGACAGACGTCTCTGGAACCAGCAGAGTCTCTGCTGTCATGTGACTCCTTGTTGTGTGGAGAAATTAGTAGAAGCTCTAAAGTGGACAGAGCTGTTCTCCTGGTTTTCTACATTCACATATAACTGCTTGGGGTTTGAACTGTGTTTGGGTTGGATGCTGATGCTTGGTAGAGTCTTTTAGCTGAGTTTCTCCCGTCATGTTGCTATGCTACATGTTAGCATTGCTGCTTCCTGGTGTCTAAAGCATCTTCTGGACTGTAGGATCTAATGCTGGTCAAGGAGAGGTTCATCAGTTGAAGGCACCTCATTGAGATGCATTTGTATGGAACATGTTTGATGGTTTCATGCTGATGACTGAAAGTGAGGAGTGTGAGGAGTCCACCTCCTGCCTCCTTATGAGGATGTCTCCTCTGACGTGCAAATATTTATGAGTCATATTTCCATCCTGCTGCAGGTACTTTACAGGAGGTTTTTATGCTTCATATTTAAAGGTGTGAACAAATACCAGTATGGTCATTTTGATTTAAGGACTTGTTGCATGAACCACACTTATTTGTCTGGATTAGCATCTTCTTGTTGGTTTCTTAGATAGGTTTAATTAACAGGAAAACCACAGTGAGGCCAAATGTTTCCAACCACCACTGCTTCTCAGTCTGAACTCAGTGAGGTGTCTTTCTGCCTGAGAGGCTGACGCACTCAGGAAATCCATAAAATCCTCAGCCCAACAATAAAAGCTTTAATAATAATAAAGCAACATGTCGAAGGTTTATGACAATTTTAGCTGATGCTGAAACTTGTCAGCAGTTTTTATTAATCATGTTTCTCTTTGTTTTTCTTTCTATTCTTTGGTATTTTAACAGATTTAGTCATTTAAAGGAAGAGAGAGAGAAGATGCTGTAAGGTTTATTTTATTTTATTTGCCTCACAAAAAAAAATTTTAAAAACATTAAAAAAAAAAAAAAAGATCGAAAAGGAGAGTCTTACAGTTCTTCTTAAAATCCCTTTTTATCCGTATTTGGGACAAACGTTCCATTACGTTCCATGTTTAGGAATACTGTTCACAAAAAACAACCCAAAAAACTTTGGACTCAGAAACACAGAAAAATGTTGGACCAGAAAAAAAATCTTTTAACAGAAAGAACTGGCTGGGTCAGTTACCACCATCATCCAGGATGAGCCAGTGGAGATTGCAGAGGAACACAAACACCTGGAAACACCTGGAAAGGTTTTCCTTTAACAGAGGAAATTTTTGAGAAGTGCCATCAGGGACAGTAGGAAACTGAAATCATTTAGGGTGAACAAGGACAATTTCACCACATTCTACTGAGTTTTTATTTAAGTTTTTATTGTAATATGCTCGTCTTTCACCTGCTGGTACTTTTCTATCATACAGAACAGGAACCCTCTGCTCAATAAGGTCAAGGTCTGCTGGTAAGAACACTTCCAGGTTTCTGTGACCAGCAGACAGTAAACCTGGCATGCAGGTTTACAGTCTGGTTTAAAGACCCCTCCCATGTTCTGTTTCCAAAGTTTCAGTGGCTCCACTCGGGACGCAGACTCTGCTGTCCAGGCTGTAGGACACGGAGGGGGACGTCTACTTTTGACTCTCATGTCGTTTAAATGCAACACTGTGAATGCTGTCCGCTGCCTGTGTTTGTTATCTGAATGTATTTTTAATTTATTTATTAAGATACTGTTCTGTCTATTTGAATTGAATAGGACAAAAATATTCATCTCTTCCTGAATGGTGGCTACTGACGGATGAAATGACCCTGACTTGGATGAAAAAAACCTCCATTTTCTGTGTGAGTTCAGTAAAATCTGTTTGGACTGATGAAAGAAGCTAAAACAGAAGCAGACAGATCATTTGCTTTATGACAGATTTTTTTTTTCTTCTTCTTTTTTCTGAATGCTTACATGATGGAAAAGAACACATTTCTATTTGTACACATTAAATCAGGATATAGTGGAAACCTTCCTCCTATTTAGAGTCTTAAACTAAATATTACTATTTTTACTACTTCGTTATATTTTGCAGGTTAGGACAGTCTGACTATCAAACTTACACACCTTTGGGTATTCATGTTTTCCTTGTGAAATTCCGATAAGACAGGTTTGAAGATGAAAACAGTTCACGTGTTCTTTCTGAAGATGATCACTGGATCTATGATTGATCCTGATTTGCAGGATGCTGTTGGATCATGAATCCAGTGTATTATTCTGTTCCACACCGCTGATGTTGGAGTCTCAAACATGAGCAGATTAAAACTGCTTCTTGTGGAATAAAGTTTTCCTTGTTGTGCCTACTGCCTGGATTTATTTAAAATATTATCTGAGTAGTAGTAGTTAGGATTTTCCTGCTGTTGAAGTCGCTCCTTCAGACAACACTGAAAGAAGTGATGAACCAGGACAGAAATCCAAGTTACAAATAAAATGATAAATGTTGTTGTCTCATCTTCTCATGGACACATTTAGTTGTTTAAATTTTGTTGAATTTAAAATACACAGACAATCTGGGAAAAACTCTGTAAAGAAGTGAAGCTTGTTATGTTGCTGGTTTTCCAGGAGCGTTGGACTCTGGCTTCCTTCCACAGCAAGACGGAGCTGCTCCTCTGACCTCCTGTGTAACATTCCTGAAGGACATCCTGAGGATGAACAATGGCAGAGAACAAAGTTAATCAGCAGTTCCCAAGCTCCCCTCCATCCCCATGCTCCGCCCCGACAATAATACAAGGATGGACATGACACTGAGCTAACACTGCACTGTTTGAGACCCACCCCCCAGGATCTGTTCAAACATGTTCAACAGATCTACAAATACCCTAAAGAAGGAAAAAGTCCACTGATACCTCTCTGTGGAAGATTACAGAGTACAGATGTTACAGATTAGCATCAATATGAGACCCAGTCTGGTTTGCTGTCAAAGACTAAACTCATTTTAAGCCTACTTATTTTATTTAATTGCAACATCATCAATAAAGAGCAAAGAACATCAGGAAAGATCAAAACGTGGAATAAGTTGTTTTAAAACTGTACAAAAAGTCTTGGGGGGGGGGGGGTACATGCAACATTTAACACTGATCTTTTGACATTTTGTCTACATAAAACATTTTTTTTGGCCAATGATTAAATAATAGGGCAGTGTTTATCTCTTTATAAAGCAATAACTGAATAAATATGTCTAAAAACACAAAAACACGAATGTGGTGGAAAAGACTGGTTGGCAGTGGGCGTGGCTGGTCTTGCCAGGAGACTCTGATTGCTGAATCACTGTAAGCATCATCAGTCTTGCTTGTGGTTAGCAAAGGTTTCCTGTGACAGCTGCTTGATTTTGTGGCAGTTTGCTGGCCGTGGTTGGGGCAGCCTGCATTGGTTCTGCCTTTGTCGGGTTGTTGAATGTCCAGTTTGTAGACACGTAGGTTGGCTGGGTGCTGTGAGCTGGATTTTGCTCCGGCGTTGATGGATGTTCTGCTGTCTTGTCCGGGTCCATTATCTTGAGCACCGCCTGCTCACTGGATACATCGTCCCTCCTGGGTCCCACCTTGCCTGGACCAGGTGCCTGACTGGGCTTGTGCTAAGTTGTCTGAACTACAACCTGTTTTTATGGACTTGCACGATTTAGATTAGTTTGTTGTGTCAGACTTATGATTTTGTTAGCATGTGCTGTGTTTCTTTAATAGGTTGTTTGGTTTTTAAGCCATGCAGGACCCCCGGCCTATGGTGACTGGAGGGGATTGATAGCAGCTCTTGTTGTGTCATGATTTTAAGTTTGTTAAATAAACATTTGAGTTTTTAGGCAATCTAAATCTGTTGTCCTGGTTCATTAGAACCCTTTTCATATATTTACTGGGGTGAAATTCCCCAGTTGGCGTTGTCACCTAACCCACTTGCTTGCCACACAAAGAAAAGGACAAACCTGGCTTTGGGCAAAACCAATGTGCGCTTCCAGCTCCCTGCTTTGCACGTCATGCACTGAGCTTCCCATGCATCACCACTAAGATAAAAATGGGAATTGTTTTTTTTTTTTTTTGAGTAGTCAGGCCTTTTTAAAGAACGATTAATTGATTCATGTTCTAATACTCTATCTCCAAATGGAAATTGTAAAACATGAGATGTAATTTTTATAAGTTTATTTTCATAAACAGGTGTTTTTCCTACATTATGTTAACATTGTGTTGGCCCTAAAGTCTTTATGGTTCAGCATGAGAAAGTGGGTCAGGGAGACGGTATTGCTTTAAGGGCTGCCTGTTATGCTGTGTGCTAAACACCGCACCCACAGCAGCGTTCAGCAACAACAAAACCAGTTATTTTCCTCATCTCTCCTTCTAGTCTTTTTGCTCCTGAAGCAACATTTCTGAGGGTTAAGTAACACTTCTGGCCTGGTCTTTTGCCTCCACCTTTGGTAAATACTCCACAAACAGCTTCTAAACTTTCCACTTCCACAGGAGGCAGAGGAGAGGTGATTACTTCCAAGTCAAACAGCAGCTAGCTTCAGGGTGTTGGCTTGTTTTACCCAGCAGTGGTGAAGCAGACACAGGACTCTGCTGGAACTAGCAGAGCTGTGTGGTGTTTATTGCTAAAGCTGGTAGCAAAAAAATTCACCGCTAAACAGGAAGTTTCTCACAGCGACTTTCTTTGCAACACCGCCGCCCATGCACCGTGTGTCCCTGTCCTCTCCAGCTCTATAAGGCTTGCATCCGTGAACACCGTCTGCACAGCTGAGTCATAAATCCTCCAAAACATCGACTTTTAAAAATGCTGTTGACTTTGTGCTTTGACCAGTTGATTAGTCATGCATGTCCCTAGTTTCTTCCCCAAGTTGTCAAGGCCATCAGTCAAAAACATGAACCTCGTCTTCATCTCGTCTTATGAAAGGCTGTTACATCGTCAAGAAGGAAGAAACTTTTTCTTGTTCTCGTGGATGAGAAGGGTGACAGTTTTCGGCTTGTTCTCAACACATCAGCTGAACAGAACTTTTTTCTCATATGGTTCCGAGAAGTATTGTGTGATTGGTCGGACATTTGAGGTGGGTGTAGTTAACGTGGAAAGGTATGAAGCCGAAAGTTGTGGCTTCCACATTTTTCATCAGCTGATCGAGGTGATGAGACAGGACGTAAATGTAAACATGTGGGAAAGTGGATAAAATAAGTGAGAGTGGGGAGTGAAATGCAATTCAAATCCAATTTAAACATATTTGAGACTGAGATAGAACAATATCCCTGACGATTTTCTGGCTGGACGTATTTATTAGCTCTCAGAAAGAGGACGTGTTCAGGTAAAAAGATGTTTGGTCATCCTATGTTAGCATGTCTGTTAGTGTGGCCGTTAGCCTGGCTGTTAGCCTGACTATTAGCGTGTTAGCCTATTATTCCAGGATTCATTTAATTGAGCAGCTTCAGTAGTTTGATATTAAAGCAGTTCTTTAATTTAAAAGATTAGCTCAGAGAAATTCTTCGTGTCTCAGATGTTAACACTATGCAAACACTTCAAAAACATATTTTTGTTGCTCTCACAGAGAAAATCTGGATTTAATGGACTCTCCCTTTTATTTATTTGACTTCACACATCTGGTCAAACAGCCAGAAACAAAGATCAGAGGTTGTTTGTTGACAGATGGAGCCATCTGTTCTGCTTTCTTATCTCCATGCTTTCAGCTGGCAGAGGGGCCTTAGATGGGATCAGAATAACAGAAAGGTGGATCCTTTAACTCTGAAATGAATAACACTGCAGTCACCGTGAGCATGGGCTTCACGCTGCTGAGCTGAGGAGGAGAAAAACAGCAGAGCTGCAGCTGAGCCTTTCTGAGATTTAACCAACAACAGCACTGTTAGAGATCATCTACCATCCAGAAATGCAGAAACAAAAATTATCAACTCACGTATGACAGGTACAGCAGGTCTGACACAAACAGGTTCGGGAGGTCTGACACATACAGGTGCGGCAGGTCTGAATGGTCTCTGAGGTCACTGAGTTTGCCGCTTCAGGGCAATATTTTTACAGAAAGAAAAATAAGGTTTCAGATCTGAGGAGTTTACACAGAACCAAGATTTCACTGTGACGATCTCTGACCCTCTCTATCACTTTGTCTGTTATCATGAAGCTCCATCAGGCTGGAAAACTGCTCCTGGATCAGTGGGAGGAGTTCGGATATCATTCCTTGTTCGTAGAAGTGGTTCTGAGAAGAACTCCATACATTTATCTTTTCTTCCAAACAGAAGGAAGTAAATCTGAGAATGCGTCTTGAATTCAGAACCTTAGTCTGATCTTAATCTTCATTGTTGAACATTTTCATCATGAAGGTTTTAATGATCCAGGTCATGACTGGCCTCTTTAAAAGCAGCTGCTGCTGACAGGAAGATCTCAGGTTCAATATCATTTAAGTAGATATGACTTCAACATCAGGCCTAAGCAAGTTCTCTGGATTTAGACGGTTCTGATGGTTTACAGAACAACAGCAAGTATCAACAAAAAGAAGACTGAAGTTATTTCATTTGGTCCAAGCTGTACCAATGTTTCCCTCTTTTCTCACTTTGGTTCCTTACATTAAAAGCATAGTTATCAATTTATGGGTTCATGTGGATTATGATTTTAATTTCAGCAGTCTCATTAGTTCCGCTTCTTTCAGCTAAGACCCTATGCTAGCTTGGAAGAAATTAGAAAAGATCATTTCTGCCTTTGTCACAACCCGGTATTGATCTCAGGGAATTGGCTTGAATTCATTATGTCTGCAAAGTACATTGAGATGACTTTATTGTGAATTGGTGCTGTATAAACAAAACTGAACTGAACTGAACCTGCACGGATGACTGCAATGCTCTCTTTGTTGGAGTAGTCACCCTTCCATTTCTGGCCTACAGCTGCCCCAGAATCACAGTAGCTCTGTTTCTGGTCACAGTGGGTCCAAGCTAAGTTATTTAAGATCATTCCCTGCACCTTTACCAGTGCAATAGTGTTGGGTTGTGGTGGGTTTTATCTCCCTGTACTGTTCTCCACACTCCAACTCTAACATTCAAACTGACCAAAACATCCAAACAGTATTGTCTAAATGTAAACATAACACACAAGCAGACTATACATATATATATATATATATACTGTATATATATACTGTATATATATATATATAGAAAGAGAGAGAGAGAGAGATATGTGTAGATATATAGATATAGATATATATAAAAGTTAACAAACATGCCGCTGTGGCTTTAAGCTTGTTGCTAATGTAGATGCTGACATCTACATGTTATGTAATTTTTTGGGGTGTGAGACTGAAATCCTGATGGACCATGGTGAAAAACATAAAAATGTTTAATTGGTGGGCATCGTTTGGGCAATATTTGTAAGATAGGCAGAATAGTGGCATC
>JBAFTB010000025.1:3317352-3329777 GCA_037177355.1 Melanotaenia trifasciata
CATGCGGGGGGACCAGTATGACTGTTCCAAAACCATTAAAAAGTGAATTTTGCATAATATGGGACCTTTAAAGTCAGTACAGTTTTTGTTGAAGGGTGAATACATTTCTTATTAATGCACAAAATGAAGATAAAATGATGCAGTTATTGTCATCTTTGTCATGGTTTTGCTCGATGGCATTTTTGGAGTGCTGCCTGAGCAAAACTGAAGTTAGGAAATGAGGACAATTAATAGCTAGACCTCCACGGCTTGTACTTTGTGATGGATGACAGCAGAGGGAGGGGTGGAGGGGATTTCTACTCTGTAGTTGATCTGAAAATTTAAATTCCAGCTCCTTCAAGACCAGGCTGAATTTGTGCTGGCAGGTAATAATTTAAACACAATAGAACAGCTGGTTTGCAAGCTGAAACCTCACAGCCGAGTAGTCTGTGTGTGTGTGTGTGTGTGTGGGTGTGGGTGTGTGTGTGTGTGTGCCTGTCATATTTCCTTTCTATCCGCTCACATTGTTTGACTTCATGCATATGCAGAGGAGTCGGCTACAAGAGGCTTTTCAGAGGCTGCATACTGATGTCTTCACAGCTCCAGAGATGTTCCTTCCCTCCTCCTCCAAATCCCACATCCTCTCCCATCCTGCAGCTGTCTTTGTCTTGAAATGAACAACTTTCTTTAAAAAGTGTTTCAGCAAAGTCTGATGATGGTGCTGAAGTCTCACCGAGATGAAAAAGATCTTTGCAGTGAAATTTCTACAAACATGATGGCTTCGACTGGTCCAAATGTTTGGCCCAAACTCTATTTGAAGATTGTTTTTAGTGATTTTCAAATTGTACAACTGCTTTTTTGACTCCATTTGAGAGACAAAATCAGGATTTCTCCTTTTGGACAGAACTCACAGAGTCAGAGTTGCTGTTATTTTTACCTGAACGTGTCTGGATTTTTATAGGAAACATAGGCCAGGTAGGTTTATTTGTATTTTACATTTCATATACAAGACTTTTCAAAGTGCTTTACATAAAACATTAAAGCATTACAGCAGGGTGCAAGAGAACCATTAAAGGGTACACTAAAAACATACTCAAAAAAGAAATTAAACAAAAAGGTAAAATAGAGGATAATAAAATGCAAATAAAAGAAAGAAAGAAAGAAAAATCCAGTGTGAAGAATTAACTGTTTTGCTAAAAGGCAACAAACACATTCCCTGTCAAAAATAAATAAATAAATAAATAATAAATAAATTTCACCTGGTTTTAAATTAAGCTAACAGCTTGGAGACTCCTACTAGATACTTTCTGCCGGGTGGTCATCTTCCAGCTGCAACAGGATATTTAACCCCAACTGATGCAATGAGCAGCTTCTCGTTTCTTAAACAACCATGTGGAAAGAAACATCCTGTGTTCCTAAAAAAGATGTTAGTCTGTTCCAGAAGGGTCAGATCATTGGCATCAAGCAGAGAAAATATCTAAGGAGAAGCAGAGTCTACTAAAACTGGCTTAAGAACTGTCCAACCATTATTAAAACCCGGAAGGATGGTGGGGAACCATCGTCTTCCAGGAAGAAATGTGGTCAGAAAAACATCCTGAATGATGGTGATCGATGATAACTGAAACGTTTGGTGGAACCAGGTGGAAGAAAAACAGCAGTAGAACTTAGGACAATGTTTAATAGTAAAAGTTAAAATGTTTCCACATGAACAATGTGAAAGAACTCAAGGGACTGAACAGCTGTGTAGCCATAAAAAAACTACTAGCCAGTGAGGCTAACTGGAGAAAAAGGCTTCAGGTTGCTAGGGAGAATAAAGACTGGACTCTGGAGCAATGGAAGAACGAAACACGCGCAGTGTGGTTTACCAAACACGAGACTGGTTGCACTGGCTGTTTTTGTGTCTAAATTTAACACTTCTGAAAGGCAGGTATCAACTGGCACAACTTTACAGAGAAATGTCAGCAGTTATTGTTGCAAGGAGGAGGCGACACCTTAAAGGCGACGGACAGAACACATCTTTTTTGATTGGGTAAATATTTTTGGAGTCCTAGAAGCAAAGATTATTGAAACATAGGGCTGTGTTAATGTGTTGAATGCTGTTACGCAGGATGAGCTGTTGCTGCTGCGCTTTGGGTCTGCTGGCATTCAGAGCCCTCACCACCGCCTCTACCCCATCTTCCATCCCTTTCTTAAGGGCACTAATGACCATCATCAGCCCAGATCTAGCACTGACCAGCTGCCGAGTGTGCGCTGCAATGCGCCCTCATTAGTGCACACAGAACACACCTCATCCGTAATAAAAGGTGCCACAGGCGGCACGTTTGCTTGATCAATACGTCCTGGGTGGAAAGTTTTATTTCCTCAATAAAACTATTGTTTTGTCACAAACCTTGCTCTGCAAACAGCTTTAGTATATCAGTCATCTGCTCCTCCCAGTAACGTAGCTGCACCAGTTGCTAAATATTGGTCAGCAGCATCTCCTGTACTGGCCCCCGCATGTCTTATTTACTGAGGTTTTATTATAAGGGTTATTATTTTATTTTGTTTTGGAACTTGGTCTTATGTCCTGTCTCCTCGTCTTAATCTCATCTGGTGTTTGTGGTTTTGCTGACTGCATTTACTGGTTAGCTTCTTAGTTTATCACCTGCAAATCATATAAAAAACCAGATGTGCAATCTGGTTGCCTGCGTATGCAATTTTCCTCCTACTTTTTAACCAGGATTCTTAGTAAATCAAACAATCATGAGTCAGCTGACTACCTGAATATACTGAATGAGCATGTTATTTAGGGTTATGGTTAGTATGTACTGAACATGTGACCTACATGAAAATTTCCCACACACGTGCTCCACCTGTGTATTTTCTGTGAGAGTAATAATGAATTTAAACTTCTGTTTATGCTGACAATGTTTTTATTTGTTGATCGTTCATTATCAGTGAAGGTGATTTTCAGTATCTACTCTGTTTCTGCTCTGGTTCGGGGTGGGCTTGAGGGGCACGCTGCTTTTAAACCTTTCAACCTCCAGCCATAATTTCAGAAAGACATGTAAATAAAAAAAATTCTCCACAATAACAAGATGCAGCTTCATATTCTTGGTGTCCAGGGACCTCATGGAATGCATCCCAGTTTTAAAAAATGATCTGTCCATTGCATGCCTGAATAAAAGACAATAAAACAGAGCAGAAATGTGACACTTCTACTTTTAGGGTCTGTGGGAAGACGCCTGAAAGCAAAGATGTGTTTACAATCTGTAAGATAAGGCCATGCATCCTGAAACATTCTTAAAAACCCGGTTGGCAGGGCGTTAAGACAGCAAGTGGTGGTTTCCAGATGGCCAATGATCTCATCCAGGGTTTTAGGACTGATTGGAGAAAAGCGTGTCATGGTGTTCATGTCTCTGAGTGGACACAGGGACATATAAGTCCTGCCCCTGGCATGGAAGCACTGACTGCTTGGTTTTGTAAATTTTGCCAGTAAAGAAAGAAGCAAACTCATTCCAGCCCAGTTGGATAGAAGCTCTGGTATTACTGACCCAGGAGGATTAGTTAGTCTGTCTACAGTAACGAACAAAGCACAAGCTTTATTGCTGTTCTTAGCAATGATGTTAGAAAGAAAGATGGTCTGCATTTCTCAGCTTTAGATTATAAATCCTCAGACTCTCTTTATAGATCTCAAAGTGAACCTGCAACTTTGTTTTCCGCCACCGGCGTTCAGCTTTTCCACATTTTGGTTTTTCAGCTCTTGCCAGTGTGGCATTTTTCCGCGGAGCTCTCTTTTTGGCAGCGATCTCTTCCACCTTGGTGGGAGCAGTGACATCAATAATGCTGTAATAAGGCTGGGACGACTGGGTCAGAGCTCGCTGGGGAACTGGTGGGGGAGGATGAAGTGGGATGTTTCGGGGTGAAAAGATTGACTGAGGCAAGGGGTAATTTGGGTCGCAATAGTGACCAGTTCCTTTCATGTCCAGGAGGGGTGGGGAGGATGGAGAGAGGGAGGGTGACCTGGATGTAGTATGATGAGATGAAGGGGGTGGGTCATCGTTGGAAGCTTTGGGGGTTTCTTCAGGAGGGGGCTGAGGTAGTCTTTCTCCAGGTTTCCTCTAGGCTCTGTCTCATCACATTGTTTTGGTCTCTCTTGTCTGTTGTCCTTGTCTGAGGGAAGAGAGTCTGTTCAGAAAATAAAACAGGTTGGAGGCGAACAGCTTCACTCCTGACCTGTTCAGTCAGAATCCACCTGGCTTAAAAAGTGCCTGCGGTCCCAGAAGAAGCTGAAAATAAACTGAATGTGTGGTACATGCAGCTGACAGCCATGTATTCACACTAAACAGCCTACTGAGTCTCTCCACTCTTCATCTGATTGGAGGGAATGGACACTGATGACAGCTGCCAGCTGATCGTATCCAGCAGTTCAGTAAAGTCCTGTTTCAGCTCCTCAGATTGTTGCTTCACAGCATCATCTAACCCACATGCAGGATGAACTTTTCCATCGTTGGGTTCTGTTTTATTTACATTTTACACAGCGTTCCGACTTTTCTGGAACTGGGGTTTAACTACCTGTGTTTCCCTAAGTGAGCTGGGGTCATGACATGCACCAGTATTAGCTCTCACTGTTTTAGCTCCTTAGGGAAGCAGGTTATGTCTGGCTCCTGATCATTGACATAAATACTATATTAATTTCTTCTCATCCAATTAGATTCCTGGCTCTTTGTCAAAAATGAGCTGTCTGTGTCTGTATAGGGTTAATAGATCACCTCCAAAACTGCCAACTCCCATCAACACTTTTTCTGGACTCTTTCTGGTCACTTGTTAATTTACCCGGCAGACCTGTCCCAATATCTGTGCCAGAAACCACAACCATGTTCCTGATCATCACTTCCTGCTTATTTCCCTTAATAGTGAGCGGTTTTCAGGCCATGTCAGACTGCCCTAACAATCAACGTTAGGCTCAGATTCAGAGGTTGTTTTGAGATATAAAACCTTTGACTTTGTTAGTTTAATGCAGGCTTATACATGATGGGATGTCTGGAGACAGAAGTCTTTAAATGCCAGCAGGACAATAAGCACATATGATCGTAACTAGGGCGCATGGTTGCAGTAAACTGCATGAATTATCTGTCACATGAATTTTCCAGGTCCTATCACTTTACTGGGATTAATGAATGCTGTTCTTTAATGATGAATGAACATCAGAGAAATAATTCATCAGCTTGCTGAAAGAAGCTGAGAGATGACGAATCAGCTAAATAGGCTCAACTACACAAAACAACCTTTAAATATTACAGGGTCAACCAAGTTTTAACAGGCGAGCTAGACATTGCCCCGCATTGATTTGTGGTTTTTGGTGTATATTTGTGTTGTTTACACATGCCAGCATTCTTAATTTGGTGATATTTCAGGGCAGACCTGTCACTTCGTTTCAGAATGAGCCTATAAAGCAGCGAAGATGCTGACACATAAGAAGAGATATGAGAGGCAGGATTAATCATGTGCCATGGAATGTGTATAAGCAGGAACGAAGCTCAGCTAAGCTGAAGGGAAAGAGGCCACAGTGATGGATGGGGGGGTGGGGGGGGGGTGTTTCCAGATTTACTGCCTACCTATACTCAGCTCAGCTCCATCCAGCTGAGGTCTGAGCTGAGCTAACAGCAGCAGCAGGACAAGCACTTAGAATACAAATTACACCAATTAATCAATATTAAATTAGCCTAAACATTGTAAAAACTCTGATGTTGTTTTGTGTTTGCACCGTTATAGAAAACCCACATGCAGAGCTCATGTGGTTTTGGAACATTTGCATGTCATCCACATGTGCAAGTATGTGCAGACCACATATAATCCACGTAAGAAGCACATGTAGATCAAAAGTGCAAACATGTGGGCCACATGTGAATTACAAGTGTCACGTGTGTGGACAAAATGGTCAAATGTGCAAACAAACACGTGTAAACCACGTGTGTCGAGAATCACATGTGAACCGCATATGATTAAAATGTGAGAAAACGTGTGAACCACACGTCCTCATATGGTTCACGTGCGAATGATGTGATTCAAAGGTGTTTTACATGTTTTTCACATTTTAATCACATAGGATTTACATGTGAAGTTCATGTGTTGTCCTGTAAGGGTATCTGGGTGTCTGGCAGGTGTGTGATCAGCTGCAACGTCTGGTCCCTCAACAGGGATGAGAGGAACTTTACCCTGACAAAAGATCAGTACATACCCTCTATTCCTCATGACTGCCAGAGGTGGTGTTCAGCACCTGGATACTTCTTCAAGCAGACCTGCAGATCCAGGATCTGTGATATAAAGAGAAACTTGAAGTCAAGCCAAAAGTTCAGTTACTGATTTCCATCCTAGCAGAGAAACTATTTACTACATGTACATGTCTGAACAATCCCACTGAAAGATTCTCACACAGATATCTAACCAGCCATCTAAGCATTTGCGGAAGAAATATAGGTGCTGGTTGGCTTTCTGGGCCGGTGATGTGGTGTTGATGGTCCAGGAAAGGTCCTTTGTGACGTCCACACCCAGGAACGTGGTGCTGCTCACTCTCTCCAACGTAGCACCATTGATGGTTAGAGGTGCATGCTGATGTTCTCTTGTCCTCATGAATCTCCTTCGTCTTCTCCATGATCTCACCTCGCTCCTGCAGTCTGTCTCATCGGTGTTGCTGATGAGACCCACCACAGTAACTTGAGGAGGTTGGAGCTGTGCGTCAGCAGAGTGAAGAGGAGGGGGCTCAGCACACATCCTTGAGGGGCACCGTGTTCAGTGTGGTGACGCTGGATGTGTTCTTGCCGACCCGAACTGCCTGTGGTCTCCTGGTCAGGAAGTCCAGCAGCCAGTTGAACAGTGAGCTGCTGGGGATGATTGTGTTGAATGCTGAACTGAAGTCTACGAACAGCATTCTGATGTAAGAGTCTTTTTGTCCAGATGTGTGAGGGCTGTGTGGAGGGCAGTGGCGATGGCATCGTCGGTCGAGCGGTTGGAGCAATATGCAAACTGGAAGGGGTCCAGGGAGGGTGGGAGGACAGACTTCATTCGAAGTTGCAACGACTTCTTCAGGACAGGCATGATGGGGGTGGTTTTGAGGCACGTGGGGACGACAGCCTGGCTCAGCAAGATGTTGAAGATGTCTGTGAAGACATTCCTGAGCTCCCCAGCACAATCCCTCAGCACACGACCAGGTATGTTATCAGGACCAGAAGCTATGCGAGCATTGATCCTGCTGAGTGTCTTCACACTGTCCGGGAACAGCGTCAACACCTGTTCGCCAGGGGGGGGGTGGAGACTTCTGTGCAGGTGTGCTGCTGTGTGCCTCAAAACAAGCCAAGAAGTCATGTAGTTCATTTAGCAGAGAGGTGGAGCTGTGACAGGTCTGCAGGGGGGGCTTGTAGTCCGTGATGGTCTGCATCCCTCGGCACAGGCGATGTGACAGGTCACATCAGAGGGGCAAAGATAAAAAAGCATCAGGGTGGGCTGTCTGATCCATTAATATTCTGATTGGACCTTTGATTGGATCAGAAGTGCTCCATGTAAAGCCACCATGTGCAGGCTCCTGCTTCCACAGCTAACATGTTCCTAGGCTGAAACATTCCAGTAGTGGGAATATGTTAACTAAGTCTCACATAACAAGTGTTCATTTGATTTCATGCAAATATGCACGAGAACAGATTCATTTTAATCACTGAAATGAGACAGCTTTGTGTGCAACAGATCGCTGAGCTGATGAATCAGTGGCATCTCATGTGTTGTCTTTAATTAATCAGAGCAGAGCTGATCTGGGATGAAACATGGAGACAGCAGGAATCTACACAGAGTTCCGTGTTTTTCTCTCACTCTGATGCTGTGATCTCACTGCCCGTGATTCTTCTCTTCATCTTTAAGTCCACCTGCTGCACTCTGAAGAGCAAAGTTGGTTTAATTATATAAATAATTCCAGTAGTTTCACTTTCATAGTTTCTGTTATTCCTGCTGAGTCCATGATGGCATCACAGTAACATTAGGAAAGATAAACACTCATCAGACACGTTTGAAACGCTGAAGCAATAAACTCATCTTTTTCTTCTTTTTTTATGGAGGTTCAAACAGTATAAAAGAAATTCAAAGATAATTATCATGGAAGGCTGCATCTATAAAGCCTCATTCCCAGTGTTTGTTTTAGTTCTCAGCATGATTCCCTGCAGCCGTCAGGTTTGGAGTGAGGCCACATCTCTGATTCTTTCTGATGTGGAGGACACTGAATAAAATAAAGTTCACCAGTTCCTACTTTCCTTTAAGATTTATTGATAAAAGTTTATTATTATTTAACTTCTCTGCTGCCTTTATTTACCACTGCTTCGTTGTTCTGATGTGGATTTATTTTTCTGAACCAATTCTGAACTACTGATTTAACAAGTTAAACATATTAATCCACAGTTCCAAAAACGTTTGGTCTGTGTGTAAAATGTAAATATTAGTTGGGGTCGAACCGCTGGCTGGATCACCCACTCACATGTGTGGAAAGTAAAATATGACACAAGGAGCAGATTAAGTAGCACTTAGCCAAAACACAAAAACTGTACGTTGAAGTTTTATGTTTTGTTTTTTTGTAGAAAAAAAGGGCCACCGATTGTTGGGTCCCCCGTAGAGCTCCTGATGAGCCTCTCTGGTATTCGTTCTTCACAGAAATACACAGCCTGGAAAATAAAACCCAATAACACACTCTAACAATTTGTTGGACCACCTGTAACTTTGATTTCTGCACACATTCATCATGACATTATTTCAATAAGCCCACACATTTTTTATCAAATTAGTATAAATAAAAAAAAAATGAAGTGATGAATATGAAATACAGAAATCTGTATAAAGCACTTGTTGAAGAAAATAAACAGACTACACAACAAAACACAAAAAACCCAACACAGGAAAACGAACCACCAGTCACACAGAAACACAACTTTGTCTAAAACATGTCCCGGGAAGCGTGGCCATGACGCCCTCACGTCGCCCTCACGTCGCCCTGGTCATGTCTAGGTAGGCAAGAACTTTCCAAGTAAATAAGTCCTCACAGATCTGAGTCTTTCCATTTAAGCCACATCGGCTAGCCATCTCTGGGAAGAGGGAGGAGGGGTCGACTTCCAATCCATCAGAAGAAAAATTAAATTCAATGCAAGAATTTTATTTCAGTTCAGGTAGTTTCCTACCTGGAGGTGGTTTCCTGCTTAAACACCATCAGTTACCAGAATGTTGAATATCAGAAATTGTGAAATTTGTTGAAAGTTAACAACAAAAGTTGGTGTGATGTTAAAATTTAAATCACTGCAATCAGTAGTTGGATAACCAATAATCAGGGTTGGACACTTTAAAGAAGTGATTAATTATAGTTACTAATTACTTAATGCCATATGAGCCACCAAGACATCTAAGATCATCTGGGTGCAGTTTGCTTTCCATCCTGAGAAGTCAGACTAAACATGTAGTTTTTCTTCTCCTGATATCTGGAACTACCAGAAAACCTGAAGTCTGATCCAAACCTGAGTTCTGCTAAACCTGATATAACTGTTTTAGTTGTCACTGCTTTTTTTCTTTTTGAATATATTTTATTCCATATTGACACTGACAGCGATGGTGATGATGATGATGTATTTCCTACTGATAGCTGTCTGTATCATATCCAACCCACGGTATGTATTATCTATTTTAACTTGTTTCATTTCTATTTAATTTTTATTAGTTAGTTTTAATGCTATTGTTAATGCAAATTTAAATGTTTCTAATGCAGGTGGATGTTGGAGTTTTGAAGAGACGTGGCAAATATACTGACTGTAGTCTCTGGTCCTGCAGACTGTTTCAGTGTGTTGCTCCGGACTTGTTTGTATTCCAGCACCAAACAGCAGACATATAAAGTTACTATCCTGCTAAATATTTTCTTTATCTGAAGAACCAAGATGGTCCATTAAATGTTGCAAATTCTATCTGTACTTCATTCACGATTTAATCTGAGTGCTCAGTTTTGTCCCATGGCTAAGTTTAATTTTTGCTGATATCAAAGCACCGTGAATGAAAGAGGCAGCGGCCGGGTTAGAGATAAAGCGTGAGAAAAGAAAAGCACTTCTGCACTGCTGAAAACAGTTCTTCTCTCCCAATGAAAAATAAGCTCACTTATACAGCCCAAAAATAGAAAAGCATGCCTGCTGTTACTATGAAAAGCATTAGTGAGATTAATTCAACACACATCCCAGCTGCACAATAACACTTTATTTAGAAGAGTGCTCTAATGGAGTCTGTTGTGATGATGCAGATCTTGCATTGTTAAAAAAAGGCTCCCACTGGTAACAATAGGAAACTTTATTACATGCAATCACATCAAGTGTTGGTTTCAACCCTGAGAAAGTCACTGGACAGAACAGCTTTTACTTCTCGAGGAAAGAACAAACGCTGGTTAATCATTATTAGCCTTTCTACCCTGTACAGATCAAATCCTTCACAAAAAATGACTGAACATTGTCTTCACCTCTCTGCCTTCAGCTTGTTTTACTAAAACCCTCTAATAACTGAGGATTTCCTGGAAAAGTTAAAAAGCTGTCCACCTTTTATTGCTGTAAATCAATGTATAGAAATATTAAATAAAAACTACTGAAAAAGCCACACCTTCAGCCTTCAGCAGGTTCCTGGGTCATAGTCTTCCTCCACATGCTCTATTTTCTGTTCCTGGTTGATGAGTACACCTGGTCTGATTTGTCTTTCATGTCACCTGCTGTTAATTGCCTTTGCTGTGTATTTATACCCGGTGGTTCTAGTCATTCCTTGTCATATCCTCATGGTTTTGTTTCTTTAAATTAAAACTTTTTAATCTATTTAATTAGAATTTTTAGAAAACAAAAATATAATAAAAATGGATGAAAAAAAATCCCATTTTTATTTACTCTAATATTTCATTTAATTTAATATTTTTAAAATCATACCTTTTGGACCAAAGTTTCTGTAAAAGTGTTCACGCAAAGCATAGTTGTTTAATAGAGTTTAACAGGACTAAGGAAAAATATTTAGAATTTTAAATAATTAATCTGTGAATGTACATAAATAGGTTCAAATAGTATCATAACTTGTTTTCAGCCTGAAGGTATATGGTTTTGTTACATCTCTGGAGAACACTGCCATGATTAAACATGGACTCAGAGCAAAACAATCAGAGAATGACAGGAGTCAATATATAACTAAATAAAGGAGAGCAGCATCAACATTCACTGTGTGCAGGAAGGCCATCATTTGTGTTCAGTTATTCAGCACTGAATGAAAACACTGAAAGCCATCATCTGCTAACCAGGTGAATGATGTGAGATGTATGTAGATGTTATATTTGGTTCTTCTCTGGTCTGTGTGTCAGGAAATGTGATAAAACTATTTTAACTGTAAGTAAAAGACCAGCCACACATCATACATAATGTTTTGGCTCCTGAATATATGTTCTGTATGTGTGTCTAATTCTGTTTATCTGCGATGTGACGATTATCATGAAAAGCGACACTGTATAAAAGATAACTTCTTTTTATCTAAAGTCAGATAGTTTGTGTTGGTAACTAAAGATCTACTCAAATAGAAATAATATGCAGAGTTCCCCCGGGCGCCGTGTTGGGACCCCTATTCAGTATTTTGGAGTCAAACTCTCTCTAAAGAACTTTCAGAATAATCCCTTGTGTTACTGAATCAGCAATGTCCACTGCAGATCCTGAAATTCTGCTCATTGTCTTTTGTTGACTTATAGCATACAAATACTTAGCCATGACAAATAGGTTACATGTTGACAAACATGTATCCCCCCCTCTGCAGTGGTGGGGTCTTTGCTCTTCTGCAGCCTGTATTCTATCTGGTCACAGCCTCACAGACTGCTAATGCCTTTATTTATAGCATGAGCTGCAATCACTCTAAGAAAGAGAGAAAGAGACCAGTTGGGTGAAAAACTGCAGAGTCACTGCATGGATGAACTTTGTCTAGTCGCTGTTGCAGCCTCTAGAAACACATGGCCTCATGTGAAAGTTGTATGAACGACAACTTCAGATCCTGAAGTGTGAGGCACCACTTGCAGGAACTCGGGACTCTATATGCTTAAATAAAGTGTTTTAGAGTGAGAATGGTTGAAAAGAAAAGCTAGTCATGGCAGAGATGGAGAAAGACAAATCTGGGTAATTTCAAAAGACTTTACTAAAAAAAAGTGACAGAAACTTTAGTTTTAAGGAGATGCACACATGACCATCTCCAGGGTTTCCAGAGAATGGTCTGAAGAAGAGAAAATATCCAGCGAGCAGCAGTTGTCTGGACTAGAATGTAGCAGAAGACACACCGGGAGCCTCATGTCAGCTAAGAACAGGAAACTGAGGCTAAAATTCACACACAATCACCAACACTGGACAATAGAAGATGGAGAAACGTTGCTGGTCTGATGAGTCTCCATTTCAGCT
>JBAFTB010000025.1:3406633-3420058 GCA_037177355.1 Melanotaenia trifasciata
TCCATCCATCCATCCATCCATCCATCCATCCATCCATCCATCCATCCATCCATCCATCCATCCATCCATCCATGTCCTTTGTGGTGGGCACCTGGACTTGCTAACTATTTCTCTTCCATCAGGGAACGGAGGGCTAAGTGAGGCAGAGAAGATTTTACAAAGAATTGTGGAGGGAGATTCAGACATGAGCTGAATGAGGGGGAGAGAGGAGAAAAATTAACACTAAGAAGACGATTCTGCACGGAGTCTGACGCTGAGCCTGAGCCAGGAAAAAGGGGTAATACTGATTGTGTATTATGGATCAGGAGCAATGTGTGAGCGAAAGTTGTGAAGTTCATTAGTATTACACCGTAAAAATGAAAATGAGAGAGGTTTTAGTTTACACTGTTGATCGAACACACACTCACACACAGGCACAAACACACACACAAAGGACGGTTCAAACTTTGATTTAGCAGACTATTGACCCTGCTGGTTTACATATTTAATGATCATTGTTGGGAGTAAAGCGTTACAAAGTAACATGTTACAGTACGATATTACTTTTTGGGATAATGAAATAAAATAATGCATTACAATTGAAATATCGGTAACAAAATTACTTCACTGGACTACAGTAACATGTTATTTTCTGTTACTCGAGCCGTGTTTGTCTATGTGTAAAGTCCTGATCTGTTTTAAGTGGTACGCGCATGCCTGTGTGCCTGTGTGTGTGCTTGCCTGGGCACGTTGCCGTAGAGATCGATTTGCGTGACGTAGCTGATTGTGCACAAACTAAAAAGAAAGAAAAATTAAGCTGGAGAGTCAGAGATACGGGCTTTTGGTGAGTGGCGATATTTGCATTATTTTCAGTTCAGTCCAGTTTCAGTCCAAACTTGTGGTGAAAGATCCTGCTCGCCGGTCAGTGGAAGGAGCAGCCAACCCGCCTAAACAAGCCAAGCTTTTTTCAACATTTCCAGGAGTGCAGCAGCCGGTAAGACAGAAAATAACAAGCTAGTTGCAGGTTCATTGTAGGAGACATGCTCCCCCTGTTGACTATTGAATCGCCCAGGTTTAGAAAAATACTAGATAAGATATTATGAGACAAGCGTGTCCATTTCCTCCCACAGACAGGGACGTTGTTCTTGTTTTAAAGCCATTTTGTTTACAATATACAGTAAACACTATGCAGACAAGCATGATTCAGCTATGATGTTTGTCCATGTCTACACGCTAAATGATGAAATGGTAAAGAAATTAGTAGTGAAGTTACTTTTCAAATGCAGTAACTAGTAATTTCATTACAATTTACAGAAGTAACAAGTAACTAGTAACTAATTACTTTTTTAGAGTAACTACCCCAACACTAATAATGATACATCTGCTGAAATTGGGTTAAACTTTGGCTCACCTTTCTTTATCATTTAAGTTTCAACCCTCTTGTGGAAGACAGCAGTTCTGATGACAGTCCTGGACAATTCCATCAAAATTTGTTGGCTTCTATTTACTTCCAAAAGGTTCAAGGTTCAAGGTTCAAGGAATCTTTATTATCCCGTGAGGGTAATTTGTTGTACAGCCAGCAGTAAAAACAATTAGTCACAAACACACAAATATAACAAAATATTTAAAAGGACTATGATAAAAATAATAAATGAATGAAAAAAGATAAAACTACTTGTTCAACAGGGGAATGGCTGCAGGGACAAAAGAGTATCTGTGTCTGTTAGTCCTGCGTTTTGGTAGGAAGTACCTGCGCTCTGATGGAAGCAGCAAGAAGCACATAGAAGATAACGTTTTTAAAGAAATGTCAGAAAAAACAAACAGCCGGGAGGCGTTTATCACTGGAGGAAGTCTAAAAATGACACCAGAGGAGCTGAAAACATTGTTTGGCATGTCCATGTTCACATCATGCCTCAGGTACCCTAGAATGTGAACATACTTGCCAGCAAAGACAAGGGTCCCAGTTATAGCAATGCTATGAGTCGAGACAGATTCTTCAAATTATCTTGATGTGTCTGATGAGGAGAAGAATGATCCCCTCTGGAAAGTGAGACCTCTCTTAAACAGAGTACAACCAGGTTTGCCCAGTCCGCCCAAGGAAGGAATGTGTTGGCAGATGATTATGTTCACAGGCCAGTGTTTGTGCCTGGAAAACCAAACCCAACAGGAGTGAAGGTATTTGTCCTTGCCATTCCCAGTGGTCTAATTCTGGATTTTGAGGTTAACAAAGGAAAGAATACATTCATTGGCCAGCAACTTGGAATCGGAGGAAATGCAGCTGCAAGAATGGCACAATCTCTTCCAAGAGAAGCACACCTGAACTTTGACAGGTATTTCTTCTCCATCACTGGATACCTTGAAAACAAATGGTCTCCTGGGAACAGGGACCATTATGAAGAATCAAACCCCGGCACTGTGCAAGTCAAGAATGTCAGATGACACCAAGGTACAAAAACAAAGAAGAGATCAATCTGATATAGTTGTTAGAAAAACATCTGAGGTTGCCATGACAAAGTGGCAGGATAATAAGGCAGTCGAGCTGGCTTACACTGTCCATAGAACCTCAGCACAGCTGCATGAGATGGTCAACAAAAGAGAAACACCATGGTACTGTGCCTCGACCAGCTGTTGTAGCCGAATACTACAAAAACATGGACGGTGTCGATTTGTTCGACCACATGATCAGCTTCAACCCTGCGTACAGCCCTGCATTTCCCTGATCTAGCCACAACAAGCTGGATGGAGTACAGGTCAGACCACAACGTTTCTGGAAAACCAGAGAAGGAGAAGCTACAGTACTTTGACTTCAAGCAGCCATTGGCTGATGACATGATTGCTCAGGTACAAGGAGGTCACCAGGCTTATGATGTGGCCAGCGATGACAGCGATAAGAAGACTACTGATGATGAAGAGTATCTTCCATCAATCAGGAGGCCTGTTCAACCTCAGCCTGGATCGCCAAAAAGGGGGGGTAAAGCAGAAGGATTCTAGGGACCCATGACTGACAGGGGCCCCAAAGGGCCCTCAATGCAATTGTAATACTAACAAAATTATCTAATCACGCAAACATTTTAGTTACAATGCATTGGTATCACTAAGTTTCTTTGTTTTGTAAACATTTATTTCAATTTTGTCAAATAATCAAGGCAGGCGGTCAAGAACGGTTAAGAAATCCTCAGCTATCACTGTAATGTTGGTTAAGTCAGTAGTTTTACACTCATCCTCCTGCTTTGCAGTAGGAACAGAGCACATTTCTAGTCCAGCAGACTGGGTGACTGCTTTCAATACAATCAGAGAAATATTTACATTTTCTAGATATCAGAAGATTAACTACGAACAACCATATAGCATCACATATGTTTCCTCCACTAATCTAATGCTTCACCTGTGAGTCTACAGATCTGGAGATTAATTTCAGTAAAACAAAATAGTTGGAGGCCACCAGAAATAATGACTGCGATGCTTTCACAAATGACATGACATCATTGCAGATACTAGGGAGAACAGCTGGATAGAATAGAAAGCTGGAATCAGGACTTGATAAGTGGTTTTCAAGGGAGAAAGCTCCACGTTGGGCTCTTGGTGAAAAAGGCTGAGCAGGACCAGTATTATATCTCTACATATTTGTACTATAGTACCTTTAACAGTGTGGTAGGATACAAGTCATAGAAGATGGTTATTACTATTGACTATTTATAGTCACAATTTAAGAGTCCCTGAAGAAATGCAAACACACTGAGTGTTTGTGGTGATGGTGTGTGGTTGGCATGTAAAGCATTAGCTTGTAGTGTTGGCTGGCCTTTTTTTAAATCTCCCTCTGTGATGTGTCATCTCTCCCAATGTTCTGTCTCTCCCTCTATTAAGTAGATGAATGAAAGAGGAAATGTGCCTGAGGGAAACTTATTGGGCAGCAGGTGTTCGTGCGACTGTCAGAGGGCAGATGAGATGCAGGAATGAAAAGGGAGCTTAATATTTCTCTTTGATCTGTGACTGTATTGGATGCTTTCACAGCATCCAATCTCCTGCAGCTGGAAGATTAACACGTCTTTCACCATTAACTGGGCTGCAGGGATTGAGGCGGCTGGCTGCGCGTTCCCCTTTGCTGCACACGATGCTGGATATCTTTGATTCTTTTTTTAAGATGATAAAATAAACTGAGCATGATGGGGGCTTATGTGAACATAACAGCTGGAAACTGCATGCAGTGGAGGGAGAAGGTTTCCAAAGATTTGTCTTAATAAGTGGGTAAAAACTAAAGTTTCACTCAGAGGTGATGAAGCTTATAAAAACACACACTCAGGTGATCTCCCAGAGTCACAAACACTTCACTGAGATCCATTTTTCAACCCAGACCTGACAAATATGAAGAAACCTCATTATTATACCAAACTGTTTCTGTGCATTCAAGTGGCTCGGGGTGAATAATGCTTCGCTCAGCTCAGAAAAAAAGGAAAGAAAATCTTTCTAAATCCAGTATGAGTTGGGTCAAGAAGACAGAGTGAAGGATAACTTCACTGTGTGAATGTAAAATAGCACACATGAACATCTCTACTGTTCCTAGAAACCATAAATCCCACAGACACTGGCTGGATGTCCACTGCTGGGCTCAGCATGTCTGACGGTTTATCTTGAAGCAATCTCGGTCCTGGGAAGAATCTAGGATGCCAATTGTTTTTGTATTTGCAGGGACAATGACTGCTGTAACAGAGTCTTTTTATACTGTGTGCATTTGGTCCAGATCCCTTTTCATTGCTTTCAAAATAAAATTATTGAACAAATTTCTGTAATTTTATGAATTATTGACTATAAAACAGGTAATAAAGTTATTTTAGAGCTGTTCAAATCTTGTCCTGCATCCTGGCTGATGGGATTTAAGCTCAAAGTGTCTCTGTTCACATTAAAATTAGTCCCAGTGTGTCATGTGTGGCCACTTGTGCTCAGATCAGTTATTAGTGTGAATTATCAGTACAAGGGCAAATGTGTTGTTATTTTTCTTTATTTTATCATTTACCTAAAAACTGGTTCCAGTTGTAATTAATATTAGTGTTGATTATCATTTTTACATAATTCACTTCCATTTCAATGCATCAAACAGAAGTTATATTTTTATTTTTCTCCCTCCACCCACATCTACATCTCAAACCCCACTTCCAACCCATCCTGAGAACATGTTGCTACAGAGTCTTATTAGACAAAAAATAAATAAAGAAAGAAAAACACATAAACAACCAAGCTAAATTAAATAAAATATTTCTATAAAGAATAGCGAAGTAATATTATGTGTGGGGAAAAACATAATTATTGCAGTCCTAATTACACACACAATATTTTATCTTACATATGTTGTACAGGTTTAGTATCATTAAATCGATTAAAATATAAACAACCATATACATACTTATGTACAGGAGAAGATCATCGGCTTACAACGAAACCCGATGTTCCACCCCGTACCGCCTTATACTTCTAAATCATTCTGGTTTTAAAGCAATGGAAAGCAGTTCAAAGGCAAGCGCAAAGTGGAGAGTGAGGACACCCCCGACATGTACTGCAAAAGAGAGGAAAGAAAAAATCTGAGCACTGAATGTTCGTACTTAATTATGGTTGAGGAGAAGAGTATAAAAATTTGATCCATGAGACAAAAGAGGCACTGAACCCAAATTGCTGTAACGAAAAGAAGACGTAATGCGTTCAGCTATTTCACAACCTCAGTGAGCGAGTGCGTCCCCCAATGAACCCATTTTGATCCTCTGAAATGACCAAGGATTACAGGTTCCAAGCAATGGGCTAAAATCCCAGATAAAAGAAAAATTGTTCAAAGTAAGAGGATGCTAGTAGTAAGTAGAGTAGAGAACCGTGACTATATGAATAATTAAATATTTTCCAAAAGTAAAGGGGCCAGCTGACTTGAGAATTGTTTATAAAAGTCAACAGGAAACCAACCGGGTGATTTGCTGCTTTTTATTGAGTTTATTGCCTCCCTTAACTCTAACACGGTTAAGGGAGCTTCTAACATCTGATGTCAGATGTTAGAAGCTGGACTACAGAATGACTTAAATGATAGCTTAATCTTTGTTGGGTCTGATACTGTGTTTAATTTGTCTGTAGTTATGTAGATGCCTGTCCGGCTTTTAGTTGATGAGCAAGATAGTTTAAAGGGTTGGGGATGATCATTGAAAACCTTGCACATCATACATGTTCCAAATGTTACAAATAACTGCATGTACAGGATGTTTGCAGTTGTGTCGAACATGTCCGCTCTCTTCTCAGCTTTCTGCTGGTAATGTGGACTGATGTGGCTACAGAGACATGGATTAGTAAACAGGGAGAAGAGAGTAAATGGAGAGTAAATTCACAACAGTGAGTTGCCTGTAGTGCAGAGTCTGCTTTTCAGAGCCTACCGACATTATCAAATGGATTGACATTTCAAATATTTGCAAAGCTCAGCAGATCCACATGTGGTATAAGTGAACCATGGGCCTCCTCGCTGCCCAGCAAGCCATGCATGACCATTTCATCATAAGCACAGCAATGAGATCTAACAGCCTCTGCTGCACAGACCTTTACTGTGCACACAATGCAATCTGAGCTAGTTTCTTCAGATTACACCATCACCCTGCCAAATTCATGCGCATTTAGATCAGGAGTTTCAAACATACAGCCCAGGGGCCAAAACCAACCCACCAGAGAGCCCAGTCTGGCCCGCAGAATGAATTTCTCCTTTTTTATTTACATTGTATGACTGAATTCATTCCCTGCCGAGGCAATATGTGGGGAAATTTTCAGATGTCAAGGTAATTCTCAGTCTGCTACAAACCGGTTCTAACTAAAGCAGCCACAGATCTGGGGTGGATGAGTTTGTGGACTGATGTCCCGCTCATCAGCTGCAGGTACCTTGAACACAGAGAAGACGGTGGAGATGCTGGTGGGCTCCAGGTCAGGTGGAGGTCATGGCCTTTTGACTATACATGGTGGTAACGCCAAGCAGGTTGACTCATACATAGCTGGGTTTATATCCATCGTAGTTTTAGCTGGGATTTGTAAGTGTCAAGTGTCTGAATCCATCAGAGCCTGTATTTTCTCTGCTCACTCAGTGTTTGTGTTTCTTTTTTTTACAAAGTGACCATTGAATCTGTTACGATACATCATTCCTATATGATTTACTGAACTTAGGAAGAAGATACAGCGTCCCCCGATGCAAACATTCATTCATCCCTCTGTCAGTGAAGCGCATTAATGATCAGATATGTCGGGATGAACAGGAAGTCTGTGATGTCTGGTAGATAACTGTAAGCCTTCTGTAACTCCCCTATAGCTTCTGCACTATATTTACTTTACCCATCCTATTTGCATGATCTCCTCAAAATCCACGCACCTATTAGAGCACTCCTCAGCACAACCAGCCAGTTTCTGCTCCATGTCCCGAGATCAGCGTTAAACCGTGGAGGTAATGCATTCGCTGTGGCAGCCCCAAGACTGTGGACTACTTTATCGCTACATATCTGCACCATTCAAAGCAAAAAATCCTTTAAATATCTGTTAAAAACACATCTATGGCCTTCCTCTGACCGAATGTGAAGCATTAATAGACTGGTTTTAAAAAATCTTAACTCTATTTGTTACTGTTTTATTTTGTGTAATTGTGAAGCACTTTGGTCACTTGTTTGTTTTAATCTATTTTATTTATACTAATTTTATACTAATTTTTTATTGATTTATTGTTTTATGTTTACTTTTATGGGTGCTTATTTATTGATTGTGAGTCCGAATGTGTTGTCTCTGTAGTAGATCCCACCAAGAAAAAATGCTCCCAAGGGAAACCAGTAAAGTTTCTTTCACTTTAATCTGCTAAATATGAAAATAACATAGAAGATATTAACAATAATATTTAAATTAAACTGTATTATTTTAATAAAAGTAACTGTAATCTGTAATGTTTCCTGGTGAGGTTTCATCTTTTCTGTTTAAAAGATTTCCAAAGCAGGAGGAGAACTTGTTCCATCTTTTCCATCTTTCTGACTTCATAGACGTGACTTCAGTTTGTATGAGGTCAGTTCAGGTGTCAGGATTACTACACATGTGGAGAAGTACATGTATGTACATTTAAAATAATTTCTAGATCTAGAAAAGTTCTTTTAAAATACTTAAATTTTCTACTTCCACATACCTGGAATTCAGTGTTTGCTGGTTTTATAGATCCATGCTGGTATGAAAGTTGGAATCAGTGTAGAAGTGAAAATATGTAAACTAACAAAAAAAAACATATAAATAAATAAACAAAAAAAAAAAGAATATAACACATGTAATAAAACAAAATATGTGAATAATCTTTACGTAGTTCTGATGTGTTTAAAAAGCAGCTGGAGACATTTTAATTTTAGTTTACTTAGTCCTGGGCTCTTATGACAGCTTTTTCTTTATTTTTCAAATTTATTTATTTATTTTATGTGTTTTGTTTTATATATTTCATGTTAATTTCATCTACTCTGTGAAGCAGCTTGAAATGAGTATCTGTGAAAGGTGCTGTATAAAAAACCTTCCTTACTTTACATATGAAGTAAATTGTACAATTTTTTATAAAATTAAACAATGTTGTGTTTATGTTAAACAGATATATATCTATATTGTAAATGTATATATATATTTCATATATTTCAAACATACAATAAAAACTTAAAACAAAAATAGAATCACTAATGTAACTGAGGCAAGATGTTGTTTGAACCTTCAGGTTGTTCAGTATGTTTTCTAAAAGGGTAGGTCATTAAATGTAAACATGTTAATTGATTTTAATTAATAATGAATCAATAAATGTGGAGTTTTCATTATTTATGGGTTTTATGCGGCTATTTTACTTGTCCGGCCCACTGCAGATCAGATTGTTCTGAATGTGGAGCCTGAACTAAAGCGATTGGACCCTCCTGATTCAGACCATGTCATTGTAGCTGCAGACGATGTTCCTCATGTGCGTCTACAACATTAAACCAGATAACACTGAAATGAGGGGAGTCACATTGACAGCAAAGCCCGTGGCGTGTTTCACATCAAACTGCGTGTGCAAATGCTAAAATTTGCCTGATCCACCACTTCAAAAACAGCTGCTGTGAAATTAATCTAACCCAAATGGCTTTATTATTATGAGTCAATGTGGATTCACTTAATGAAAAAGACATTTTGGCATTTTTAGAGGAAGCCTGAAGTCCTGATAAATGCAGCTGACTGAGTGTGTTTGTGTAACACTAAAACAGATCACACAAAGTGCCACTGATTCAGACTCTCTGCTCTAAAGTTAGATCGAGGCTATATGTACTGTCCGATAATATGAGAGGACAATATTGCTCATGGCTCAGGCTGCTGTCACTGTGATGAGCTTTATGTGCAGTTTCCATTCTCTGACTTCACTTTTTAATTTGTTAAAAGGTCCAGCTGAAGATAATTCAGCAAACAATGCAGTTATATGTTTATAGAACATTTAAAAGTCATTTACTGCTGCCATTTTCTGCCTTTATGTGATTATTTTTTTATTTTTATAATAATTTATAACATTGGTGTACAGGTGTACCCCAGGACAGAGCCCTGGGGTACACCTGTAGTGACTGGGGAGGGGTCAGATCTGAATGATTTTAACTGTATGAACTGACTGCAGCCAGAGAGATACGAGTAAAACCAATCAAGGGGAGTGAGTGATACCGATGGAGGAGAGTCTACTGAGGACAATGGAGTGAGAGATTGTATCAAAGGCTGCACTCCGATGGAGAAAGATGAGAATGGAGAGTAAACCAGAGTCAGCCGTGATGAGGAGGTCATTTTTAATTTTTATGAGGGCAGTTTCTGTACTGTGATGGGGGGTGAAAACCAGACTGGAAGGGCTCATAAAAGTTATTTTGAGACAGGTATGAGTGGAAGTGAGTGGCTATTTCAGGAATTTTGAAGCTGCTAAGTTAGAGATAGAGTGGAGGTTATTAAAATAGTTTGGATCAGAACCAGGTTTTTTCAGGAGAGGAGTGGCAGATGCAGTTTTGAATAATGATGTCACAATACCAGTGGTTAGTGACGAGTGAATAATGCCGGTTATGAGGGAAAGCAGTGAGAAGAGGCAAGACTTGATCAAGGGTGTGTGGAGGGGATCAAGGTGATAGGTGGTGGGCTTGAATTGGCAGATAAAGTCAGAGATTTGAGAAGCAGTGGGGAGTTGAAAGCTAGAGAAGGGCTAATGGTGGAGGAGAGGTGCAGGCAGGGAGGGAGGTGAAGAATTTAAACATAATTGCTTGTGAATATTGTGAATTTTCTTTGTAAAAAACAGCATTATGACTTTACATGTGTCAGTTGAGTACAGGTGGGGGTGTAGGAAGTTGGGCGGCTGAAGAATTTTGTTTAGCAGTGAAAACATTATTTTTGTGTTTCCTTCATTTGTAATTATCAGGCTGGAATACTAGTTTGATTTGATTTGAGCAACTGAATCCGTGAGACCAGTTCTTTGATGGAGCTGCTAAAGTTGACAAACTTTTGCTTTCATTGTCCTTAGTTCAGGGGTATACCAGAGGGCAGGTGAAGAGAAGGAAACAGGGGCAAAGGTATTGAGAACGCTGTTTAAACTATTATTGTAATGAACTACAAGTTGATCTGGGTTTGAAAAATATTCGGGGAGCGAAAGATTTTTTTTAATATTAAGGCAGACTTTCACAGCCGGTATGAGATGAGGCATGGTGACTTGATTGCAGAGAAACAGAGTGTAACATTAAATGAGAGGAGGAAATGATCGGTTACATGAAGTTCATCAGCTGTACAGGTGGAAGGGGTGAGACCAGAACAGCAGATTAAGTCAAGAGTATGACCTTTTGTGTGTGTGGGAAAGTCTATGTATTGACAGAAAACAAAACTTCCAAAGCAAGATAAAAAGTGTCTGGTGAGAGGCAGGTTAGTATTATCCATGTGTAGATGTCCCCATGCAATGTTATATTTGGTTAGAGGGTGTATGGATGGATGAGCAGGAAGGAAAAGTCTTTTTAAAAAGGCTTAGGAGGGTGGTAAACTGCAGCAATGCTGGTAGGAGTGGGTCCAGGTAGTTTGGATACATCCATTCATCCATTTTCTGCTGCTTATCCAAAGTCGGGTCGCGGGGGCAGCTGACTAAGCATGGAAACCCAGATGCAGGAATCCTGGATGTCTTATCTGACATTATCTGATTTTTATCCCAGCTGCTTCACACTCGGCTGCGAATCGCTCCAGTGAGAGCTGAAGATCACGGCCCGACGAAGCCAACAGAACCACATCATCTGCAAAGAGCAGAGACCCAATCCTGAGGCCACCAAACCGGATCCCCTCAACACCTCGGCTGCACCTAGCCATTCTGTCCATAAAAGTTATGAATAGAATCGGATATAGTTTGGATACAGTACAATCAAATCATAAATCATTGCGAGACCTCCTCCCCAGCCGTTGCCACGGGGATGACAGATGTAAACATAGACCGGAGGATTCATTTAGCTGAGAAAAGTTTTGGGCTGTTTCCAAGTTTCAGTCAAGCATAGAAAATCAAACTTAAGTTTGTAAGGAGATCCTGAATGAGATGACCCTTGTTTGTGAGTGAGTGGATGTTCAGCAGACCGAAGCTGACCCTGGTGTTATCATGTTTAACAGCAGCTTTAGCTGGGCCGGCTAAGGCGTGACGATCAACGCCCCGGCCAGAATTTCTGTGAGGGCGACAATTAGTGGACCAGAAGGATTTTATTGGTTTAGAGTTGTCGTGAGAGAAATTCCTACAGGACCCATGACAGATGCGGGTATGATGGGCGATGTCTGAGTGATGATAGAGCACTGGCAGTGGAGGTTCAGGCAGACACTAGCGGAGCCAGCGGAGCTCAGCAGCTGTATATCGGAACAAATCTGCCACAGGATGCTGGCAGAGCGAGAGAAACGACCAAATAAGAACAGACCAATGATAAAGCTTGACGGTGCCTTTTGGCTCAGCTCCTTCTTCACCACAACAGATTGATCTGCATCACTGCAGACGCCACATTGATCCACCTTTCAATCCCCTATTCCATCCTTCCCTCATTCCTGAACAAGACCATGAGATACTAGAACTCCTCCACTTGGGGCAGGACCCTATTCCCAACCTGGAGAGGAGACTACCCCCTTTCCAGCTGAGAACCATGGTCTCAGATTTGGAGGAGCTGATTCTCATCTCAACTCAGCTGCAAATCGCGATCAAGATCACGGACCGAGGAAGCCAACCTGGTCCAGGCTCTGGTCATTTCACGCATTGACTACTGCAACTTCTTACTGGCTGGCCTGCCTGTATGCTCAGTTAAACCTCTGCAGATGATCCAGAACGCAGCAGCATGTCTGGTTTTCAACCAGCCCAAAAGAGCTCATGTCACTCCACTGCTAATCGCCCTTCACTGGTTTCCAGTTGCAGAGCATCAGATTCAAAGCTCTGCTTCTGGCTTACAAAACATTAACCCAAACGGCTCCTGTCTACCTTCACTCCTTAATCCAGAGCTACACTCCCTCTCGACAGTCACACTCTGCCAGTTAAAGACGCCTAATGCTCTCACCACAACATGACACAAAATCAGTAGCTAGACTCTTCTCCTCTGTTGTCACCTGGTAGTGGAACAATTTACCAAACTCCGTCCGAACCAGGTTCTGCTTAGCCTCCCGAGTCCCAGGCCAAAAGGCCTTCTTTAGTTAGATTAGATTCCTTCTTCTGAGCCAAATTACCACTAGGTGGTGATCAGTTGACTGCCCACTCTCTTCACCCGAGTGTCCAAGACTAAAAAGTCGATCATCAAAATGCGGCCTAGAGTGTCCTGGTGCCAAGTGCACACATGGACACTCTTATGCCTGCACTTAGTGTTTGTTATAGACAATCCATGACTAGCATGTAAGTCCAATAATGAAACACCATTCGAATTCAGATCAGAGGGTCTGTTCCTCCAGGTCTCACAGTCATTTTCCACGTCAGCATTGAAGTCCCACTGCAGAACAAGGGAGTCCCCTAAAGGACTGCCCTCCAACATCCCATCCAAGGACTCCAAAAAGCTTGAGTGCTCTGAAATGCTCTGAAGTACTGTTCAGTGCATAGGCACAAACAATAATCAGGGCTCCGCTCCTCCATCCAATGTAATGCAAATAAAATTTCATCAAAAGCCAACTTTAAAGAGCAGAATTACGTAAGTCAGGCTCCCTCATACACACCTCATTCACCAAAACACCATACACAAAATGCTCAATATACATTAAAATAAGGACTAAAATGCTCAAGACAAAAATTAAGTGCATTTCGTAGACAATAGAATAAATAAGTCTTCTTATTTGATTGTTTTAGTTTTTTTCTTTAATTGCTTATTTAAATTGTGAGGTGTTATTATTATTATTATTATTATTATTATTATTATTATTATTATTATTATTATTATTATTATCATTATTATCATTATT
>JBAFTB010000025.1:3421741-3434984 GCA_037177355.1 Melanotaenia trifasciata
TGTCCAGCGTTGGTGAGTGTGTGTGAATTGTAGCCTCAGTTTCCTGTTCTTAGCTGACAGGAGGCACCCGGTGTGGTTTTATGCTGCATCTTGGTCCAGACAACTGCTGCTCGCTGGATATTTTCTCTTCTTCAGACCATTTTCTGGAAACCCTGGAGATGGTTGTGAGTGAAAATCCCAGTATATCAGCAGTTTCTGAAATAATGCTGTTAATAAACATCTGTTGTTGATACTTTTCTCAGAATTTCTGTTAATGTAATATTGTCCTATTTTAGAAACTAAAACAAATATGCTTATTTGCCCCATATAATCAAGTTTAAGATGCATATGAAATTACTTTTGGATAATTAAATAATGAATTCTGAGCAACTTGAATCTCTTTAGTGATTCAGTTTCTTTATTTGAAAGAAACTAAATGTTTTAATGTGTTTAATGAACTTAATAACTAAATGTGGATAAACCTATTTCAATCACTTTTTACCAATGGAAGCCTTTTTTATTTTCTTTTTACAATGTAGAAACTATAGTTTATTCTTTCAATTACCCAAGTCCAAAGAAGCTGGGTCAAAGTGAAAATTATGGTTTAAGAAAATCTGATAAACTTAGCTGTAACAAATTATTATAAATTTTTAGAGTGTATACAGATGACCACTGTGGTTCTGTATACAGGTATTTAATTGCATGAAGAAGAAGTCTTGTTGCATCACTTGCTGGTAAATACATTTGCGACCCAAGATAAACAAAGAAATGATGGAAATGCATTCAGTGGAGAGAGGAACAGATGGGTCTGCAGATGCTGTCAAGAAAGTGGAGACACATTAAAAGAGAGTGGGAGCAAATTACACCAGTATCAGTTCCCAGGCTTCCCTACAGAACTATAATTTCCTTGTAAATCGAGTAAATACATACCACTGCTGTTAAATGTTAATCATGGAGGGAAATTCAGCTGAATACTAACAACACCATCATCCTGTGTTCTTTAAGATTCGTGCATGCAGCAGACATTTAGTTTGGGGACAGGATGAAAGGGAGATGATCCATCACAAGGTGCAGCTGAAAGAATCACAGTTCACGTTGACTCATACATCCCCTTGATTCATCACCTGCCGCCAGCAACTTCCTGCCACACCCTCTCAGTCTAGCCAGAGAGAGGCTTTGGGGAAATCAAAGAAAAGAAAATGGGTCATTTTGATTTAGCGAAAGCAGTCAGTGGTAGTTCTTACCCCTGAAACGTGGCATTTGTAAATAAAAGCTCGTCTCCAGACCGAGGCAGCAGGCGTGCATGTCAATGACTGACCTGGAGGACCGGCTTGGCTGGCATTCAGCAGCACTGTCACTGGGGATCAGGGGTGAGGAGCGATGAGCAGACGGAAGCAGCTGCTGCAGCCTGGGGGGGACCTACAGGAGGGAATAGCACATCTGTAACATCTGACAGGATGCTGCTCAGGCTGAACCGAGTTTCATCTGCTTAAACCTGCAGCTCGTTCTTCTCTTTTTACTGCACTAATACATACTACACGCACATCATCATATCAGGGCCATTTCATTTGTCAGGAAAATCAGGAGCAAAGAGTTGCAGGTAACTAAAAACAGCAAGCAGAGACTAATGTTACAGAGACGTTTGATCATAACACACAGGAGAGGACGGCTGTGGCACCAGTTATGAACAATAATTACAGCACAGAAGAAAGAACAAATGATTCAGAATCACTGAACAAAATATTAATCAGAACTTCAGTAAAACAGTCTCTTTATATGTGTTGATGTGTAGATTGTTTATCCTCTGACCATCAGCGGATATTATCTCCAAACCTGGTCGACTGTCATTAGTTCAGATAAATGATGCCTAACTGAGTGTATTTTTTTAGGAGACTGCATTTAAAACAAGGCATGGCTAAGCATACCACACATACACAGTAGAAAGCCAACGATATACAACATGTAAGAATAAAGAGGTAAAAATGTGAATATCTGATTTAAATAGAGGAGCCCTGACCAGTGTGACTGACGGTAGGAATGCTGGAATAATTCTGTTCATTTTCTTTTCTTTAGGCTACCTGCTAGCACACCTGCAGATTTACTGTCTGTGTTTAATAAGCAGGATGTACATTCATTGTCCACTTCATCAGCTCCACCTGTTCAACTTCCTCTTAGATAAATATCTAATTAGCCAATCACATGGCACCATCTAGTCATGTAGACATGCTGAAGACGACTTGATCCATCCTGCCTTGGATCAACAATTCAGGCTGCTGCTGGTGTGATGGTGTGGGGGACATTTTCTTGGCCCACTTTGGGCCCCTTAGTACCAACGTGGCCTGGTTTAACCACCACCAGTATTGTTGCTGACCATGTTCATCCCTTCATGACCACAGTGGAGCATCTTCTGATGAAGGGGTGCTAGAAGGTGGCCCTGGTATACAATTAAAGTGACAAATGAAACCCTTGTCTCAGAATTTGATAAGGACTCAGGTCCATGTTATGAACCAGATTCAAGCAAAGACGATCAACTAACTGTTCTATAACTATTGTATGTAGTTTAATAGAAAATTTTCAGTTTTTGGCAAAGTCCTGCATATAGTGACAGCTTCCATGCAGCTATTCTGGGCTTCTTCAGAGAACGTTGATGATCCTGGGGGCAATTTACAACAATACTGAGAAATGTACATGCATATTTACAAGTAATGCATCAGGTGAAATATAGTGATAAAGGCTTTGCTCCAGACAGCCAACTGGAGCAACTGATGATTATCCTGCTGAAAAGAGAAGCCAGGAAGCTCTATTTACAGTCTCCTTACTGGTTGAGTTTGTTATGCTCTCAGAGATGGCTAGAAATGGCTCCCAGCCTCTATACACTCACTGTGCTCTGGAGCCCAGCGGAGCAGCTGACTACCAGCAAGATGATGTGTCAGCGCATTTATAAATGATTTGGCTTCGTTTGTCCATGTGTGAAGTTTTCTTTCCTCACAGGTAGAGGAAGACAAAGAGAAGGAGATTTTACGAGCTGGCTAACAGAGCAGGGCTGAGGCTTTCCAGACTGTTAACTGTTTTATTACTGATCTGTATTCTGGTTGAAAAAGTAGACCTCTGCGTTGGGTCTGATGGTGGGAAGGAGAAGCCACGCCAAATCAATTTAAGAAAAGCAGATAAATAGATTTTCAATTAAAATCTCCTCCAGCATCTCTGCTAAGGACCCTGAGGGCTGTAATCCAAGGTGTTAAACACAGGAATGCACTCAGAGTAGGTACCATGATCAAATCATAGCCCACATGTCCTCCTTTCTCACCCTGCTCACATTCATCACAAACATTTTAAACCACCATAAATCTTCATCCCCAGCTCTGACATGCTATTTCTTCTTCCCCTCCACTCCAGGAGGTGCTCCTCGCTGCCCTAAATGCCTTCGCTTGTCAAGAAAAACAAAAAGGTCTTATCATCCTGTTAGAGTGGATGAAAACTCAGGGTCCCTCCTGGGCAGAAAGTAACTCACCGACATCAGATCATTCTGGGTCTCCGGATATTACTGAAGCCTTCTGCAGGCGAGACGGTTTCCTACCAGAAAACAATGCTGGCGTCCATCTATTCATCATCTATGACCACCATCAATTACTTCTGCAAATGTTCATGTAATTATTAATAAAAGTCCAGTCCAGGATTGTTTCTAAAGAAGAACCCATTAAATGAAAACTAACATTATCTAAACACTACAAAAAGGTCTAAGTATCAGGGGAGAAAACACTTGAGAAGATTTAGACAATAACTCGGAGAAATAATCTGTGAAGGTTGGAAGATAGTTACACTTGGTAAGATTTCCTGAAATAAGAAAACATTTCTCAATTTGTACGTTTAGGCAGATGCAGCTGGAGTTTTCTTTTTAATTAGCTCGCAGGTGTCACTTATTTCTTTTGTTTCAAATCCATCCTGGATTTCTTTACATCCACAGTAACATCTTCTCTAGTACCTCAGCAGGATTTAACTCCAGTAGGATCCCCTAAAATTCCTTCTTCTTCCTTTTTTCATGCCACATCTTCTCTGGGCTTTTTGCCTTGTGTCTACTTTGTTTCCAGCATAGGTAAAAAAAAAAATTAATTATCTTTCAGACACCTTTTAACTTCTCTTACAAGTTAAAATAGACTCGTTCCTCCCATTTCACCCATTAAATCACACCATCAAGAGTGAATTTAATTGTGGTTGGATGAGAATTATAAACATATACCATTGCGACATCCTATTTATCCACCACACCTGCTTATGACTCAGTCTACGTCAACATCCATCAAGAACTCGGCCGAAGCAAAGATGTCCGTGTCGGAAACTCGAGAGAGCTCGAGCAACATGTTCTGATCGAGCACCAGTGAATCAACTTTCCTCTGCGATGGACTGGCGACCTGTCCAGGTGTACCTGCCTCTCACCAGCTTCCCGCCACCCTTAAATGGAAGAATCGGTACAGAAAATGAATGAATGAATGAATGAATGAATGAATGAATGAATGAATGAATGAATGAATGAATGAATGAATTAAATGCTTCTTTTTTTTTTTTTTTTTTGGTAGTTAAATCTCTGTTATTAATGCATCATCATGTGCCCACTGCTACTTTCACATATCTGTCCATATTTTGCTAGTAGTGCCAAAACGATAAGTTTTATTTAGCCTTGCTACGCAGTTTGTGAATTGTTGTTCTAACCTGAAAAGTATGTGGAGTTGAAGCATCAGTCTAGTGTGAGAAGGCATAACATTTGTACATATTTTTATACATTTAGGAAGGAATGTAAATTGGAAATATCTGCCTAACAATTACCTTCTGTTATGCTGTTAATTCTGCAAAGCTATAGTCTACAGCTGGCTGATAAAGCACTTACTAAGAATAGGCACAATCCTGTCTGTATAACTGTCCCTTTATTGGGCAGGCCCTACATGTCCTGTAGATAAACAATAGGCCCAATTATCAACTAAATGCAGTTTAGTTGGACTAAAGTTGGACTTTAATTAATACAGCTACTTTTCAGTCACGCCTGCAGCCACTTGAGGTTTTATATATATATATATATATATATATATATATATACACACACACAAATTTCCTATAACATTATTATTTTTATGTTTTTTTATTGTTTACCATGTCAGATGTGACTCTTTGAAAAAGACTATTTATAAAATTAAATAGAAAACTGCAGCAGAACTTTTATTCCCAGAGTCCCAAATAATGTCAAATGTAGCATTAAATTATATACAAATATTTCAGACTATAAAAGCAATGATGTGACAGAACTGATGAGGATCTTGACTTCATCTGACTCCTTCTCCCATCTCCTCTCTGGGTCATCTCTGTAGATCAGGGGTGCCTAAGTTCGGCCTCGAGATCTACCATGCTGCAACTTTTAGATGCAACCCTTCACCCCTGGTGTAGATAATAATAATAATAATAATACATTTTATTTATAAAGGCACCTTTCTCACACTCAAGGTCACCGTACAATAAAAACACAACAATGAATAAATCCAAATAAAATACATAAAAGTACATAAAACAGTGATTGCAACAATGTACATATTATAATGAGTAAGCCAGTTTAAACAGATGTGTTTTCAGTTTGGATTTGAACATCATCTCTGTATATGTGCACAGTAATAATGCAGATTAGAGGTTATTCATGTTATTGTTAATGTGCACATGATGGACCATACAGAGAAAATGTAGGAACTAAAATTCTCTGAGTTTACAACCTAGGAAATACTCTACTATGACAACAGACAGGTCAGTCTCCCCATCATCTTCAGCAGCTCTCTCTTCTGAAGATGATGGTGAAGAAACAATATTCTTCTTTATAAAACAACTCAAAGGCTAACACTCCATCTTCTTGTTCTTCTTTTTCCCTTTCACTTTCTTCTTCACAGTAAGAACACCATTGGCTGACATCTGCTTTAGCCATTTCGGTGCCTCCCCCCCGATCCTTCTGGTAAATTCGTCCCCCAGGATCTACTGGTTCAACCACTTTTATCTTTTTTGTAAAATGACCAAAAATGATGGCAAACAGACTTCTGAGGGTTAAAGCAACTTTAAATACATTTCTGAGCTTAAACCTCTGAGCTTCTGACTGGTTTTAATGGTGCACTGACATTTATTGTGCACATTTCTGGAGCTGTTGTTGCCCTGCAGTGGCCTGGACTGAAAAGCTGCACACTACCAGATGGCTGATTCCTCAAAGAAATGCAAGAGGACATTATTGATCTATTCACTAAAAAACACGGGCCTGTGTATCAGATGAGACATTATTTAAAGTGACGCATATCCTGACCAATCACAATGAGCCCTTCACTGATGAGGGGTTATTAAAGAGGCTGTGGATCCTTAGTCTAGGATTATTAAAATAAGGAGTTTCTGTCTGTTGCTGATGTCCAGCTTGGTATGAACACTGTCTGTGATGCGGCTGCGAAAGTGGGGTTGGAGCTGAACAGGTGCTCCTGGTTTTCACTCCAGTCTGACCAGTCTGTGGACTCCAGCGATACTGGCTGTTTTCAGATGGACGGTGTTTGATGACTTCCATGAAAGAAGGGATTGTGATGTTACTTCCAGTAAAAACCGTCACCAAGAAAGCTGGTATTTAACACACTGTGTAGGGGAACTTTATGGAAAAACCATAAAAGGTTGCATATCAGAATCTGGTGTTGGTAACAAGTGATGTGGCAAAAGCTGTGACGTTACTCAGGATTTATTGCTCACTGCCAGTGTCTTAGTACCAGTTAGTGATACTAATCTTAAATAAGTTATTTGAACTTTGGAGGACAAAATGTAAAAAACATGAACATACTTAAATTGAATCAGTGTGATTAAGTGCAAGAGGAATGGTGAAGGTGGGGAGCGGGATTTCCCACAATGCAGCTCACTTTTATTAACAACAAATTAAAAATAATTCACTTTATGAAACTTTTCACTTTTACTTTGGCAGATTAGTAATACTTCTCACACAATACTTTTTGAAAGTACTTTTCTGTTTTAATATTTTACTTATTTAATTGATCAGTATTTCAAATGACAAAAAAGTTTTGACTGATTTCAGAAAGATGTAAAAAAAACTAAAATAAACTGTCGTCCATTTTTCAATTATCCAAGCTAAAATATCTTAAATTCTCTTTTAATTCGTTTTTTTTTTATCTTCTTGTTTGGTATTAATTATAAATTATAAAATAAAAAAATAAAAAAAAAAAGCATCCCATGTCACCCTGTTGATCTCAACCCTCAGGCTACAAGACAACCACTACCCACTGAGCCACACCATCCTGAGGACCTTTTGCTCCTCGGCTGTGGAAAGTGGCAGCCCTGGCAGCATCACCTCTTGGTATAGATAATGTACTGCTCATAACTGCAGTTTCCCTGTGAAACATTGATCACTTTAATGCTTTAATACCATAAACTATGAAAACCTGCAGGGATTTAACTACCATGGATCTCATTGTGAGCAGCCTTACATAAAAAATTAAGGTGAATCAGGTCTTTTATTAGGCCGGAGCTCCTCAGGTGAAACTCAGATGTCCACCACAGACAACTGTAATCCTGCCCATAAAGGGAAGGGCTGCCTTCTATTACCAGTACAGAGATAGGCTCTGCAGAGCCTGTAACTCAATAACAGATGACAGTGTCCAGTTTCCAGCAGAGTGGAAAATGAAGGCTGCCTGTGGAAGTGAGAAAAATTTGCTGGCTTTCCCCTGAGTGCGCTTAGCCGAGTGGGGAGGGTGTTGTCACCGTGGCGCCAGAGAGTCGCCGCTGCATTTGCATAGCGACAGGTTCCTCTCCAAGTCTGCCTCTCTGTCTGTCTCCCATGTGTCTGTCAGTCTGAGGACGTCTTCTGGGACCGCAAGTCAAGGCCTCCCCGAAGGTTGGGCACGAGAAGATGGAGCTGACAGACATGACCCTGCTGCTCAGGGAGGGACACGAGGTTTCTTATTTATGTATTTCTGCAGATTTCTGAAACATTTCTGAGATGTATGGCCCTGCCAGCTGTCCTGATGGAGCGGAGAGACCATTTCTGCTTCTCTGTGTAAATGAGCTGAATTTATTTCCTATCAGGCCTGACTTAGGTGTCATCTCAAAGATGGATAGGGAAGTGACCCCTTTCACAAACTCTCTCTGGAAGAGGGGGGGAAATCTTACTGAAGGGGAGAGGGAGGTCAAACTGGGTCCTCCATCTTGTCTGGATGGGACTCAGACACATCTATATGTCCGTAATGGCTGAGGTGTCCTTCTCACACATGAGCAGCTGGAGGACTGTCCCAGCTCAATCCTGACATTTATCTCATGAAGATGCTCATGGCGCCATGATTATAATGAGACACATAAAAAACTAAAAGATCAGAAGGAGGGTTTTAAAGATAGTAGACAGAATAACAACTAACTATTGATTTCAACTTCGACAGTATGCATGTATCTGCAGAAGTAAAAAAGAAAAAACTCAAACACAAACCAACCAGATTTAAATAAATAACAAAGGGACCAAAAAAGCTGGAAACCAGCTGAATGTGCATAAAGTCATGAGACTGAAAGATCTCTGATGAGATTAATAGCAACAAAGAGACAAAAGGAACATCTCATAGCTGCAAAATCAGTGATGAGAGAAAAAATGTCATCAATTTCAGAGTTGGAATTTTTCATTTTTACGAGGCTAATCTATACAGGGCCTCCAAAGACCCCAAAAGGGAGCAGGATTTCCCACAATGCAACTCACTTCTATTAACAACAAATTAAAACTAATTCACTTTATGGAACTTTTCACTTTTACTTTGGCAGATTAGTAATAGTTGAAATCACACAATACTTTTTGAAAGTCCTTTTTTGTTTTAATTTAATTGATCAATATTTCAAATGACAAATTTTTTTTGACTGATTTCAGAAAGATGTAAAAAAATCTAAAATAAACTGTTGTCCCTTGTCACCCTGCTGATCTCCAGCTCCGGATCTCCTGGTGTGGGGGAACCAGTTCTCAGCTAAACAGACAGGGAAACATATTCAGGTCTCCATATTGACCTCATATCAGCAATATCCATCCATCCACCAGAGTTTCAGTGTACAGACAACATGGACTGCTCTCCAGTTCGTGCTCATTCTTGTGTTTAAAACCAGTTATGCAGGCAGCTGCTGCAGCAGAACAGACGTCTGTTTGACCAGAAACCCGCCCACACCAGCTTCCTCCTGCAAAGCAAGAACTACTTTTAGTCCTTCAGTTAAGGTGGACTTGAACTCATCAAGTGTGTTGAAAATAAAGCCAACATTCTGAGAAGCATCTGTTCTAATTTATGTGAAACTACAACCCCAAAAAACCTACAGCAAAATCAAACTGATCAAAGTTTGTAAAAGTTCGACAAACTAAAACAATTTTAGTTAATTCTACTCTATCACTCAAATTAACATAAACTTAATTTGAGGCAAGAAGTTTGAATGTATTTTTTATGTAAAGCCAAATAGTTAAATTTTACAAACATCCTGAAGCCATTAGAGGCAGCACCTCATCCAGGACAAGCTCCATGCAGGGGTAGAAGACCAGGAGCCTCATTTATCAAGCTGGCGTAGGAACAAAAACCGGCGTACGTCAAATATAGTCAACTTTTGGGATTTATGAAAACCAAACTTGACAGGAAAATGTTCCTACCTTCATGCAAACTCTGAGCCAGGCGTATGTACAGAATATGGGAAAACAGGAAACTGCGACACCAACGGTACAGAAAAAAATCAAGGAATTGGTGTGAAATGTGAGACATTTGTGCAAAATCCACTATTACCTTTCACACCACATGTTAGATATTATATGCAGGAATGAATGTATAATAAATATATAATAATATATTAATTCTCCTAAGAGCCACGCTTGGGGAAAAAAAACAGGATGTTCAGGAAAAAGGGAGATGATATTAATAAAAACCTCAACCACTAAAATATGTTGTCACTGTGAAACAAAACTTCCTTGTTATAAAACCCATCCAGCTAAATAAGGAGCCAGTCTGCTGCCAGCATGTAGCAGTCAGTGTGGAAAGTAGCTTTGGTCCTTCATTCCAGCAGAGCGGGACCAGACTGGAGGCTGGAGGTCTAGAAGTGATGCAACACTAACGAAACACACAAGAGGAGGATTTCCTTTTATTTATTTATTCTTTTACAACGCTTTTATTGTTGTCCTAATTTCTGTCCAGACGGTCTTTATTTCCCGGAACTCTTTGGCCACCTGGTTAATAGCGGTGATTGTTTCCCTCTGTACCGCCCACCCAGCTGGAGCACCCAGCGACTATAGAGAAAATATTATTTAATACTAAATAAACTGCTACCAATCTCAGATGTATCTGTATATATTTATTTTATAAATTAAAACAAATGACTAAATTTCTGGCATCATTACTGTTTTTCCAAATCGATTTACTGTGGGTTGCAGCATCTTGCCTAAGGCCTCAACTGGAAGATGTTACTGTTCACCCCTGTGGGATTCGAACCTCGAGCTGCCACATGGCAGGCGGCTGCTCTACTGACTGAGCCACATGTTCAGATGCCTCTGGTGTGTCTTCCCTTCTGACACTGCGATGACAGCATCTACCACCTGCTGCCACTATTCTGCCTTTCTGACACCAGCAATGCCCACGCCGTGCAAACCTATTAAACATTTTTACGTTTGTCAACGTGGTCCATCAGGATGTCAGTCTCACACCCGAAAAATTCCACTTCTTAACTTTTTTTCCCGCCGGAGCCATCATGGAAATGATGTGATGAATATTTATTACAGGTGTCCACCTGACCTTGTGGGCAGGGTAAGGCGTTCCCTCACGTGCACCCGTATTAGAGTTGATCCTGATTTATAAATGGAAAGAGGCGTAGGACGTGCGTGCGCACACTTTGATAAATCTGAAAGTTGAAGCTGCATTTCCTTTTTTGCGCCGCAGACACCACCTGTAGTTTGCTTTGCTATGCATAGTTTAATGCATGGGGCCCCTTGTCACCAGGACGGTGGTTCAGCCAACGAGGAGCCTGGAGAAAGTGTGAGAATACGCTGCCCACGACCTATGGTGCCACAGCCAGGTGCTTGAAGCAGCTGCATAGTTTAAAGATAAGCTAAATAACAAGAAAAGTCACCAGGGAACAATAAGCAATGACACAAGAGAAAAATTTGAAAAATAATTAAAAATTTTCAGCTTGTTACAGTATATTAGTTTTCACTGATATTACACAATACACACACATATGAAGATTTACTCTTTAGATTAAAATAAATTATTTCTGATTAATTTGTCGGGTTTGACTGACTGACATGGAAGTCAATGTATAAAAAATAAAGTGGAAAGAAGTTAAAATGAATTTAAGATGAAGACATCAGCATGTTTCACAAGGATACAGCTCTGCTGTCACAGAGGGGGGTAGAAAACAGCATTTGGAGTGTTAAGCTGGTTATACACTCCATTCTCACCTCCACAGACTTGGCTAACAGATAATGAAGTGGGTGTGGTTGTCATGAGGCTGGTTTTAAAAAACTAGAAGTGGGATTAGAAACAGATACCAGATTCCAACAGGGAAAGACAAGTACCAAGTACAGTCCAACCAGTAACTGATAAGAGGAATTTTTGAGTCTGAGATAAAATTGATCTTGTGTCCTGGACTCTTCCTGTTATAATCGTAAACCAGATGTTGACACCAAGCAAAGCCAGGTGATGATTCATTAAAAGTCAGGCTTATTCGGTGGATTTGCCTCTGTTCCTCTCAACTGATGAGTTGCATTCATCCACTACAACAGGGATTTGAAGTCGTCGCACCAATCCCCCAGGGAGGGTGTCTGAGCCCCCTCCTCCTCCTCTCATGTGCTGGTGGTGCAAACTGCAGGGTGTCTGTTGCCACTTGGACAATCTCAAGCTCAGACAATCAACACTAGCACAGATGGACATGAGCAGTGACCACTTTCACCACAGATTGGAGACATAATGGATAAAAGCAGAGAACAGAGCTTAAAGTATCCCGGCACCGTGCCGGATCTCCGGTTTTTCACTATGATTCAGAAAAAAAAACTGTTAACTATGGATATAGTGGTTGAGACTCTGAATTGGCTGAATTGTAGAAAATGAATTGAACAATGAACAATGTTAAAGTCGGAAATTACACGTATTCATCTTCGAAAATAAGCAGAACTCGCTGCTGCATGTTTTCAATGTTCAGCAAATAGTGACAATATACCACACTTCGTTTTCTCCACCGAGTTAACCTGTAGCGTGAACATTATCTCCAAGTGGTCTTGAACGGAGCATCCAAGCCGATGGTTATTTCACCGAAATCAGAAAGAAATGAGAGAGCCAGGTAGGCCTACTCGTTTCTGTGTTGTGCTCAAAGAAGCTGGTGTAGCAACTAGTGGCAAAAAAAGTTCTATGACGGCACGAAGGAGACCCCGGCAGCAGCTCGCGCTCTCCAACATACAAGTCGTTTGCCGGGAGCAACAGCCACAGCTGACGTAGCGGCCATGGTGACTGATCCATGTTAAAAAGAAGAGGAGTCAAAGCCCAACCAAAGAAGAAAGTGGTGATTGTACTGGAGGCTTCAGTTTAGCAGTTCTTAGTTTTTGAAGTAAACTGTATTTATTTTCTATTTCTTATGCAGTTTAATCAGGTCTTGGAGCACTTTGACCTTTTCGTTGCTGTTGTTAATTGAACTGACTTGTACTTTAGTGTATTAAATTGCATTTGTTTATTTTGTATTTTCTATAATCTAATTTGATATTGTTTTGGACAGAAATGATGGAAATGTTGCAATTTAAAATTACACTGTTTTTTTTTTTTTGTTTGTTTCACATGTCCTTGTAACATTCTTACCTTTACTTTCTAGGATTTTTTTTTACTTTAAGCCCTGAGAGAAGAAAATATCTCTTTATTAGCATTTGCTATTTTTCTGTTTTCACAAGCTGCAGTCCTCTTCAGGTCCACCTTCTAGTACCGGGTCGTCCTCTTCATCAGGTCCACCTTGTAGTACCGGGTCGTCCTCTTCATCGGGTCAGCCTTCTGGTACTGGGTCGTCCTCTTCATCGGGTCAACCTTTTGGTACCGGTCGTCCTCTTCATCAGGTCCACCTTGTAGTACCGGGTCGTCCTCTTCACCGGGTCCGTCTTGTAGTACCGGGTCGGACCTCCCTTTTAATTCCTGGTGTGACAGATTGAAGCAGGTGGTGGAAACCTTCCTCAGAGGTTTTCTCCATATTAACATGACAGCATCACACAGTTGCTGCAGGTTTG
>JBAFTB010000025.1:3490989-3504083 GCA_037177355.1 Melanotaenia trifasciata
GAATTTTGAATTGTATTAGTTGCATATTTGAATTCTTAGTCATTTTAAAGGTGTTTAAACATATTTGTGACCATTTACCTTTACTAAAGTTACTGGATAAGTCAGCCTCCCATTTTGAAGTTGGAAGACAGATTGAGTCTTCTAGTTTAGATAATAGGCTATATGTTTTTGATAAAAGCTTTGGGGCGTCGAGATCCAAGAATTCTGCCACCCTAATAGGTAGCTGTAAGTTTAATTAGTTAATGGTATATTTTTTACATATAATAGATTTAAGCTGGTCATATTCTAAAAACTTTTTGCTGCTGATTCCATATTGTGAAGTTAGAATGGTAAATGACAAGAAGTTTCCATTTTCTATTATATGTTCTAACTGTTTTATTCCTTCATTTTTCCATTGAGTGAAATTAATCAGCTTTTTGTTTTGCAGGATGTCAGGGTTGTTCCAGAGGTGTATAAGCTTATATGGAAAAAGAGAAGACTTGGTTATTTTTAGAAATTCCCACCAAGCCATTAAAGAGGAACTGATGTTGATGCTTTTAAAACACTTTGTCTTTTCATTATCATTGAAAACGTTCCCCAAATGTCTGCTGAAGGTCACAACTAACCTTCGGAGAACCTTCTCCGACCCGTTGTGTCTCATCCACTGCAGTGGACCAGGGATTTGTAAAAGTAAATTAATTTATAAATTATTTAAATAGAAAATTAAATAAACATGAGTACAAATACAAAATTAATACAGCTGAAGATGACAGTAGAACTATAAATTCATGTCACATTTTATTGGTTTCTTTATGGAAAAACTTTTTAAAACATTTTTGTATAATTTATTGCCATATCAATTTGTTTATGGCCCTATTTTTTTTTATCTGCATTTACTTTTTAATTTAGGCAGCTTCAGTACTCCATACTTTTCCAGCCCAGCTGTTCAGAAAAGTGGATACGCGGAGTAAATATCTACTAATTTGATTCTGTGCGGCACCCGTACACCCGGAAGCGTCGCCTGTTTTTGCCTCTCTGCCGCCATCTGCTGGATCGCGGGAGTTTCTGCTTCTGATCGCGAGCAGGAAACTTATCGACGTGACAGTTCCGCGACCAGCGCTCCGGTTTCGGTGTCCTGGAATTTTTGTTTTAGCGGTTCCGCGAGCGAAGGTTGGGCGGAGCGGCTCAGGAGCGCTGTCGCGTCCCCGCAGTCTGCGTCGTGCTGCCGTGCGCGAGTTCCTGCTCACGAGCTCTTCTCCCAGCCTCAGCTACGATGAGTGAATATTTCAGCCTGTCGGACTGTGATGTTGTGGGCTTCGACCTGGACCATACGCTCTGCCGGTACCATTTGAAGGAGACCTCCAGGGTGAGTGAGCGCGGTCAGCGCGTGCTGCTTTGCCTTCATACATAACTGTACGGTGGCCACGACGTCCCGATGGATGAGGAAAATATGTGAGCGGTGACTTGTCCGCTCCGTGGTGAAAATGCGCATTGGTGCTGTCTGTGGTTGGATGTGGGGAAGCGGGCTGCAGTCACGCTGCATGACTCACAGGATGATGCTCAGCTGAGGCCGACTGACATCCTCATCCTCACTATGAAGAGCGTTCCTCAGCCTCTGCAGACCCCGCGGTTCACGAGGCCTGAAGCTTAGATCTGTTTGGTTTCAGCTCAGTGTGAGACAGGAGACCTCTGCTGATGGGATTTAGTTGTGTTTAAATAAATCCTGCTGGTGACAGGTGTGTTCCAGTCCAGCCAGTTTTCTCGTCCATGAGTGTGAACAACTTGTCTCATTGATAATGGTTCAGATGGTGTGTGTAGATATCCTCAACCTGTTGAAGCCCACGTGCTTCTTCATCATTAATGTTGGCAGATCGTATCTGCAGCTTCGTGTTTTCAAAACATAAAGCACCAAAAGGGAGAGCGAATATTGGAATTAGATGATTTATGATGTGTTTTCTGATCACACATTTACATCCAGGGAAAATTAAACAGCTCTTGGTCTCTAAATAACTATCAAATGTCTGCCAGGACATTATAACTTTTCTCCATTAAGTTTTAATTACTCATCATCAGGAGTTTTGGAAAGGGATGTCAACATTTTCCCCAACTTTAGTTTATACTTTTTGCCCCTTAAAGGAAATCTCACCACTTTACAGTGTGCATTCATGTTTTTATGAGGGCAATATAAAATATGAATAAAACTAGTAAACATAAATACTTAAAATAATTGGAAAAAAACTATAATGAACTATATTACTAAATAAACTAAAAGTAAGATGAAATTATAATATAAAATATAAAATTATAATTAAGTAAATACAATAAAATATCAAATAAAATAGTAATATAATAAACCATAGTGTTCAAGAACTGCATTAAACCAGTAACCAGTGCATTAAACACATCTTCATCATCACCAGCACTAGCATCATCATGACATCTGATTCTGTTGTACAAATATCTTGATCATGTGACACGGGAGATGTGGAAGGAACAGACTGTGGCTGTGTTTACATATAATCCTGTTACCTAAAACTTTAGGTACATACTCTAAGTCAGGGCTCTGCAACCTTTCCAATCCAAAAAGCCATTTTCCCCTCAGCCAGCTAAATTAAACTTGTTAGAGATGCAGTTAAGAGACCTTTAGGAAAAAGAGATAAATATCTACTAAAGAAAATTTGTTGTAATTTTTGCAGAACCATTTTTTTTTCTATTTTTAGGTTTAAAATAAAGAAAAACATAAAACTTTTGCTAAAAGAGGATAGACAGACTTTCTTCCATGGAATGTAGATATTTGTAGAAAATGAATTATTAATTGGTGGGTATTAATTCAGTGGTACCTGATATTAAAAAAACAAAGTATTGAATCTGATATTTGGCGGACAGTATGGACTGTAGTTTCCAGCTAGAAAATCTGAGGTAACAGCAAGAGAATCTGGACATTCTGGGCATAAATGTGCAGAAAGTTGCATCCTCATATCGATTCCTCCTTGTGACATCTTGTATTTGCAGCTCATCTATGAGAGTTTTACCCGGTACCTGGTGGAGCACAAAGAATACGACAAAGACTTGCTGAACCTGACTCCTGCTACCTGGGATTTCTGGTGAGTCTACAATAGTGGTTTTCACAACTTTTAAGAAATAAAACTGTCACAGAAATGCACATAATAAAAATACATAATGAGCCTTCAGACAGCAGTAAGGGTTCATTTCCCAAAGAATATCCAATAATTATTCCCACTAGATGTCACTCTGTCTCTGTCTCTGTCTCTGTCTCTGTCTCTGTCTCTGTCTGCAACCTGATCTTTTGTTCAGTATTTTGTTTTTTTGTATAGTCAAAACACAGATTTAGTGTTGGTAATAGATTGTAGACTATCCACATTGGGCTTTTTTTAATTCATGATCATTCAAAAGAAAACAACTTATTAAGGAAACATGAGAGCAAAGAAAAGTTTGGACTTCTACTTTCTACTGCTTAGGCCTGGTACACACATTGTTTTTTTTTTTAATCTGATGAGATTTATTTATCTGTTCGAGACCACACACGGGGAGAAAGAGATGAGGAGACGGGGTTAAATGTAAGTACATCAGGGGAAAAGTGAAGAAATAAGCAGAAACAGAAAAACAATCATCTGTACCTGAGCCGGAAAAGTTAGTAAAATTAGAAACATCTCTTAGTTTATGGAAAGTTCAGACAGATGTGTTTGATGCGATTCTGTCTTTAGTTGTTCTTTTAAATATTTGATTTGATCCCAGCAGACAGTGTCTCCTCACCATCCTCTTCCTCCTCCGGTGATGAAGGACATCAGTCTGTTTCAGTATATTTAAACGACTACTAAACACTGAGATATTAATCAGGATATGAGTTGAGACAAATACTGTGTATGTAAAAAAAAAAAAAAAAAAGGTTTATTTTGGGGAGTTTATAATACTAGATGTAGAAATATTTTCAGATTATTTACTTTGTATATCAGCCAGTGTAAAATAGAAATTAAAATGACCAATCATGGTCACCAACTCCAGTCCTCGAGATCCACCCTCCGGCAGTGTTTGGTGTTTTCCTGCTACAACACAGCTGATTCGGATCAATGTCTGGTGTAGAAGCTGATAACGAGTTGTTAAAGAACCTTCTAATTTGAATCAGGCGTGTTGTGGGAAACACTAAAACCTGCAGATCTGGAAGACCTTCCTAAAAGATGTTTTTATTTTTCATCTTCAGTTTCCTCCATGTGTGTTTTTCCCCAGTGGGCCTGAACTAAATAAAACTCAGATTTTATTATATCCACCAATATTTTAACCCAGATGCTCCAGTTTTAATCAGGTTAAACATGGACCAGGGGATTCTGACTTCAACATTGGCTCAGGCAGCAGTTTTCCCCCACGATGCATCTCTCTGCAGCAGGTGCAGTTTTCCCTTTTCCCCAGAATTCCTCTCAATACGCCTCGCACACTGCTATGAGAACCTCTTTCTCTAATCGGGTGAAGTAACTGGGATCTTTTTGTTAGTGGTTACCATGGTGACTCCAGGTATTGGAGTAAGTTAACCCTGATTCTTTTTAGACTGGGAGTTAGTGGAGCCTGCTTTGTGGAACAGGACTCAGTGCTGCTGTTCTAACTTATCAGAGAAATAAAACATGAAAGTTTCAAAGTTCCCCCAGAAGCTTATTTTTCACTTTCCTTGGGGTTGTCTGTAAACTTGCAGCATTTGCCTGCCATAAGTCTCCAAACTAAAGTTTAAAGTAAGCTAAATGATGACAGGCTATTAGCATCTCTGACGAGCTCAGCTGACAGATCTTCGTACCATTTTATATGGATTATGTATGTGATGCTGTTGGTTTCTGGCTTTTGTGTCCAGTTTTAAAGGGTTAGTTGTGGATCTGGAGGATGGAAACCTCGTGAAGTTGGCTGAAGATGGAACTGTCTTACGGTAAAGTCTGGTTTCATGAAGACTTTTGATCGCAGCTCTTTGAAAAACAGCCGTACGTTTATGATGCTTCATTTTCTCCTGAAACAGAGCCACACATGGAACCAGTGACCTGAGCACAGAAGAACTCATCAAACACTATGGCCCAAAAAGGGAATGGGAGCACTTCAATAGTCTCAGTACCTCCTTCACAAGATCTGGTATAATGCTAACATCCACCAGTATGACCTACGAACACCTGTACCTTTAACATTTCACTAATTTTATGTTTCCTTTGGCAGCAAAATACTATTTCTATGACAACTACTTTGATCTGCCAGGAGCTCTGCTCTGTGGAAGAGTTGTGGATATGTTGCACAAGGTGAGACATGATGCAATACTTTTATATTTCATATTAATGGATCTACTTCTTACAGGAAAGCTGAAATGTGTCATATTACTAATGTTTTTCTTTTCCAACAGCGAGGGAATGAGGTGAATTCTGACTTTTGGAAAGACATGGTTGCTGCCATCGACCACAATTACAATACATCTGCATTTAAAGGTATTTATTCAATGCATTCATATTTTATTTTAAAATGTTTTATAAAAGAACAGAACAGACTCAAGGATATTTTTCAAAGTCGAACTTTTATTCCATGTTTTGGTCCGTAAGTGGTACATAACTTAACACATCCAATGGGATATAGTTTAAAAAAGAAAGAACAGTTTCAATTTCTCATCTCAGTTTTTTTTGGTGGTTGTGAGAATGTCTTGATCTCTAATAACATATATTACAACAGTTTTGTGTATGTTTTGTATGTATAATTCAGGAAGAACCGCTTAGACAACAGACATTGATAAAAACAAACACAAATAATAAAAAGAAAACAAAACAAAACAACATGTTGTAAATGTTCCAGGCAGTTGTAGAGCACCACTTAAGATATCTTACAATATTGTTCCATGTTTCTGACAATTGCTAAGACACACACAGGATAAAGGGATTAATTTGACTCCTAAAACTTTAGTCAGCATATACGTCACAGTCAATCAAGTTAATTTGTTAGTAAATTGAAAACATTTGAAGATATGAACGAGGCAGTTAAACTTGTACAACTTTCAGCCAATGTACAATCTTAATTATGAATGTCGTAAACTGATCTATTCCTCTGAGTAGTTCAATGTGTTGTACGCTTGTTAGATTTATTGGGATTTGTGAAATCACGTTGAGGCAATTAAGAACCCAGAGAAACCGCAGTGAACATTGTCTGCAGCAAATACACCACTGCTCTCCTCATCGGGGATCTGGACATAGACTCTGTCGCCTGTATACAGCATGAGGACAGCACTGCCTGCCATCTGGTCTAGGAAGCCCTGGTTGTACTCGTCATAGATGAAGACAAGAGGCTGGTCGTTTTGGTAAAGGGCCACCAGTGCATTGGCACCATTGACATGAATATGGAAGCTGAAATAGTACAGGCCTGGGATCTGGCAGGTGAACACACCTGTGCTGGGGTCGTAATGGTTTTCCCCGTTGTACAGAACCTGGCTGAATGCGATAGGGGTTCCAGCTGAAGGATAGGCGGTGGTTAGCATGGCACTAAAGGCAGACATGGGAGCCTTCATCATTTCATGGGGCACTACAACCTCATGGGACTTGACTGGCATGCTCTTCTCATGGTGGTAGACCACCTCTCCTGGTGGACCAGGTAGACCAGGTGGACCAGCAGGCCCAGGGCGACCATCTTGACCTCTCTCACCTGGAAGTCCAGGAGCACCCATAGGACCAGCAACTGCTATAGATGCTGGGCCAGGTTGACCAGGTTTACCAGGAGTACCTGGATGGCCCTTGTGTCCAGGGAGACCTGATGGACCACTGGGGCCAACTGGTCCCATAGGTCCTGGCATTCCAGATTCACCACTTTTACCTGGTGCTCCAGGGGGGCCTGTGTGTCCTTTTGGTCCAGCTAGTCCATTTGCCCCAGGGGATCCTGGGAAGCCAGCAGCACCTTGTGAACCCTTTGGTCCCTGAGCACCATTATGACCTGGAATTCCTGGGGGACCTACTGCTCCGGGAGTACCTGGTTTTCCAGTTAAACCATGAGCTCCCTGCTCACCTTTGGTTCCTCTTGGCCCTGGTGCACCTACCATTCCAATATCACCTTTGGGTCCTACAGGACCTGGCTCACCCTGGAATCCTCTTGCACCCTGTGGCCCAGCTGGGCCAATAGGACCAGGACCACCAGGCTGACCGGTAAATCCAGTTGGGCCTGGCTCTCCCTTCTGACCAGTAGTTCCTGGAGTACCGGGGGCTCCTCTGCTTCCTGGAATTCCTGGTTCACCAGTTTTCCCAACACCTGGCATGCCAGGGGAGCCTGGCTGACCAGCAGGACCCTGTGGACCCTTAGGCCCAGTAGGTCCAGTCATACCTGGGGTACCATTCTGGCCTGCCTTTCCTGGTGCTCCTATGCCTGGAGGCCCAGTATGACCCTTCAACCCTGTTGGACCTGCTGGCCCAGGAGCTCCATCTCTTCCTGGTGTACCAGCCTTACCGGGTTCCCCAGGATAGCCAGGGGTACCAGGCTGGCCAACTCCTGCTTTGCCAGGCATACCACTTGGGCCCATTGGCCCCACTGGACCTGCTGGTCCTTGTACACCGGGAACACCAATGCCTCTTTCTCCTTTGAGACCAGGAATACCAGGGATACCAGGGTGTCCCTTCAAGCCAGGCTCTCCTCTTGGACCCATTGCACCAGGGAGTCCAGCTGGTCCAGATTTTCCAACAGCAGAAAGTCCAGCAGGTCCAGGGATTCCTGATGGACCTGTGGGTCCTCGAGCACCCATTGGTCCAGTTGCACCGGGGGCACCTCTGTCTCCAGGAATGCCAGGAGCACCTGATTTTCCAGGGCTACCTGGGGTACCAGGTTTACCTACTTGGGAGTGGCCAGGTGCTCCAGGAGGTCCTGGAGGGCCCCTTGGTCCTGTGTGTCCAACGCCATTTTGTCCAGGAGGGCCAGGTGGTCCCATTGGTCCTGGCTTACCGGGAGCACCCGCTGGTCCTGGGTGTCCTTTGACAGCTAGAGAATAAAAACAAAACAAGAAGTGATGAAATTATTCCAGAATTAACCTCATAATCTATTCACTGGAAAAGCTGGTTAGCTTTTAGAGTAAAAAGTGCAGAGCTTGATCCTGGAATAACCCAGACGTTGGTGTCCTTTTCCACCATAGCCTGATTTCAGACCCCTTTCCCAGTGATTGTAAAATGGGCTGTGCTGATGTTTTTCTCAGGAACGCTGATTTGAGGAGGTGTTCTCACTACATTCACATTTGTGGACACAGGATTCAGCACACCAGCCTTGCGTTGTGTCGTTGGCCCTGATTTCCCTGCACTGTGATGAACCCATTAACTTCCCCATCATCTTAATGCATTTTCTTCTGTATATGTAGAGTTTAAATCAAAGGCTAAAAATGAGTTTCTCTTACTAGAAGGTATTCTGTACTATCACAAAGTCAGTATATCCTTACAAAAACACTTCTATCCCATTGTGTGACTCTAGTTAGTGAATATGATATATTATGACAGAGTGGTAATGTCAAAGATAGGCAGTGATTAAAAAAGACAGGTTGCATGTCATTCCTCAATTTACTCCTGAATTCTTTGGATTTTGTCTCATTTTATTTCTGACTGGACACTCAAAGATGTTATTGCTTGATGTTAGAATTGTTGTAAAATAAAATATAAAAACTGGCATTAAGCAACTAAAAACCTAAATGTTTGGCTTCAGTAAGAACTGCAATAATACTGCATTCCTTTGTAATATCATAGTTACGAGAGGGGACGGAGGACTTGTCAGTCTGGCAAACAGTACCGACCTCTCCTGTAAAATGGTGTTTTGGGGAGAGAAGAGGCTCTGACAGGGCTGTCATTTTCCAGCCACATAAGGGCCGTGCCTGAATCCCAGCATGGGATGTTTGTGGCAAACGTGGACCTTTTGGCAGTCGGCAATACCACAAACTGAAGGTGATGATACTGGCTGCAGTGACTGACCAGGACCTGAACTTCAAACTAAACACAGTGTGGTGTCCTCATGCAGGCTCAGTTAGGTTGCATTAGGTAAACACTGCTGTGTGCAATTGTGATTTTTCTCACTCATTTTGGTTTACAGTGGAAGCTCCAGCCTCTCTGTCTGAGTTAAGCTGCAGTAAATTAGCTGTGGTTTGTTTGTTAGATTTGCTCGTTTGAACTTGGCTGCTGTTATTTTTATTTTTCTCTCTTAACTGCTGTGATTTTGGTGCCACAAGGCCGTTGGGCAGGGTGTGGCTGGACCGTGGTAGCAGCATCTGTTTTGGAGATTTGTCAAATATGAGTTTTCATTGTTTTCTTGTAGAGTCATGTAATTAAACCACATCAGGGCATCGTTAGTGCTAAAAATGGATTCTTTTTGACTGGATGCAAAGTTTCGCTCCTTGTTGATTTGGAGTAGCATGTGTAACGTTTGACATCCTTGCAGGACCATCATGACCGCTTCTGTGCTCTTTTTCCTGTAATTATTAACCTAGCCCTGCTTCAATCTGTAATTACGCACAGCACAAGAAGTCTTGTAGAGTTTTACCCCACCTCACAGCAGCTAAATGAACCTGCTTGTGTGAAATTTAGGGATGATGATAAGGATAATGATGATGAGGATAATGACCTGATTTTGCAGCTAACTGAACAAGACTGAGATTTTCAGGTAAGTGGTAAAAGTTATGGTTGGATTTCACAGCTCAACCAGCAGCAGTTAAGCATCACAGCGACTCATGAAACTTTAGGCATTACTGTAAATAATATTTATGATTTAGTGGATTAGTAGTAGTAGTGGAGAGAGAAGACTTTGGGGCATCCTGGCAGTTTTAAAAACATTTTTAAAAACTTAGTAAAAACATCTAAAAATGATTTGCTCTGCTTTAAGTCTTTACATTATCAGTTAGAAAGGCAAAAAATTGCAATGGATACGGACATATCAGCACACAGTAGCTGCTATTTAGCTGTTAAATGTGTCTAGATTGGTTTCGCAGAAGAATCTGCAGCAATCTGAAAATGGGCTTTGCCTGATTTTATTTATTATACTAAAAATGGAAGTTTCATTTTAATTTTGGTAGATTGCACAAACATTTCATTCTGATAAATGTAATAAAAAAAATCAAAAAGGGGGGACTTACGCTGGCTCTTGACGGGGGCTTGGTACGGAGTCTTTTTCACCTTGGGGCTATAGTACCTTTCAGGGGTCGCCTCAGCCAAGGCCAGGAGGACAAGAAGGAGGCTCGTTACCCTCAAGTCCATCTTTTGAAGCTAAACCTGCAAATCCAGGAAAAAAATCACTTAACAAAAAGAAAGTTGTGGTATTTATTCCAAAGCAGCTGATGACGTTATTGTAGTCTGACATCTGTAATGTGGAAGAGTTGGAGGAGGCTGATGGTTAAACGCAAGAAACGGTGAAAAACATCTAGAATCACCTGTCTGATCTGTTAATAGTCAGTGTTTTTATTATCTTACAAGAAAGATAAATTAGAGGAAATATAATCTGTGTTTAGGTCAAGAGTCACAATGCTTGTTCATCATCCATAACCATCGTTTTCCCTGCTGCCATTAGCACTCCACCTCCAACCATCCTCTCATTCAGAGCCATGCTGCAGCTGGGATCCCCCCCATCTCATGCACTCATGCACTTACCGTGAAGGTTTGCGCTCCAAGGAAAAATTGGGGGGAGTCTGTAAGGTTCTGTCCCAGCACTGTCCTCGTATATCCTTAGTTGGTGAGTCTGTCTGCCTGTCTGAGTGGCAGCTGCTGCTTCCCAGGACAGAGGGAGCAAGGTATTTATACCGAGCTGGTCTCAAGCATCGTGGAGGATCTACCTCGCGTAGAAGGCCGTCCTGCTCTGATGTCATCTTTAATGAGGGGTGCCATTCCCAAGGAGGCCTGTCACTTCAGGGTGGCGGACCGCCCTCCTCTGCCGGTCTCCTCTCTCTGTCTGGTTCTCTCTGCCTATGTGGAGCAGCAGGGAGGGGATTCCTGTCAGACTCCCCCTGGCTGATGTTATCACTGCTTCTGTGTTGCTTTGTCTCATTAAGGTTGAATTAGTGAACCATGGCTGTACAGAAACACCTTCATTAGACATTTATACAACACTTTTTTTCATCTTGTTTTTTGTTGTTTTTTTTTAACCAGACGACAGCTTAAGCTCAAATTTTAGTTCCCTAAACATCACAAACATTGGTGATGTATCTTCTAAAATTATGGACCAAATGCCTTGTTGCATGATGCTGTTCTAGAAAAGTCAGAGTTTGCACCCAGATTTTAATGTTTGTTGGAAGTCATTATGTTTTTAACTGTAATTTAACTACCTCTCAGGCTTCTGTGGATACATTACCCGTCCAACACTGATTTCTGATTAAATTCCACGTTATAAATCCTGCCATGCTGTTGGCAGATCTGTGTATTGTCTGGATTTTTATAAACCAGTGTGAGGTGTGATTTAGAGATCCACAGTGCAGCTTTCAGACACTAGGAGGCAGAAGTGAGTTTGTTCTGAGATTCTTATTCCTGTGAGGAGGTCACTGTAACAGTTGGCTGTTATTTGTGCACAGGGATATGATATTAAGCTTTGATACATACTCATAAACTCATTCTGAATACATAAGAAGCATCTGTTCTACGTGTATCTACTCATTTCCTGTCCTCTTACTTTGATTTAAAGGCTATCAAGACACAGAAAAAAAACAACCAGATCATTTAAAGTAGCACTACATAACTTTCTGACTTTAAAACTTCTTCTTCTGAATCATTTAGATGGCATGGTAACGTTCATTATGCAAATTTCTGAGCCATCATTGCCCAACTTTTTTTTCTCATCCCAGTGCATCACTTTTTACAGCAGCATTTCACTTGATAGCACCATGCCAGCAACTGGATATCAACATACTGGCTGTTTTGAATGCACACTCTACTGTTCTTCTGCTCTGCTCCTGGTATAATGCACCCATGATTACTGCCTCCATGTTGTCTTTCAGGCCAGTTCTATCTAGCCCGGAATGACTTCTTGATAGTGGTGACATGTTGTTTGGGACTTGTTCCTCCTCCTAGTTGGGTTTCAACTGTCTGAGGACATCTGATGCATTTCTAGATGTTTGCTGTTTTGTCTGGTGTTTAAAAAGTCCTAAAGGAAGTATTTTACATAACTGACCTGACTTTCTTTTCCTCCCAGCGAAGTTTGGCTTCCAGTGCTTCATTGAGGGGTGAGTTTGAGGTGATGTGGCATTAGGAATAATGCCCTGCTCATTAACTGTAGTGTATAAAGCTGTGATTGGTCCAGCTTTAGTGTATCTGGTTTTGGTAGACCCTTTCCTTCCTCTTGACCATATCATTTAAACTACCAACATCCCAGCAGCCACAGATGAGCACTGAGCCAGGCCATGGGCACCCTTGGTAAACTGAATAAAATGATAGAGTAGTGGAGAGGTGGAGTCAACATTTAGTAACTTCATAAGCTGCAGATGTGCCACTGCAGCTCACCATGAAAGTGGCTGTGACCACAGTAAGGCATGGCTGCATTTCACTGCATTGGGATTTTTTTTTGTCTTGTTTTGTTTTTTTGGTGTGCCAGAATTATTACCTCCATTTCTAAATCTGTATATTATGTGGGTTTAATGTAAATGGCCACTTAGATTCACACACTGTTTTTGGGTAAGCTCATGCTTTGCATGGCAGAAAGTAGTCACAGAGCATAAACATGCAATTAGGAGAGGCGATTAACTGAATGGAGAGCGTTTCTGACAAAACAGTGTTGAGTCTCCTGAGTGATTTCAGGCCCCTCCTGATGGCAGGGTGGGTGGTGTTTATGAAGGGTCGACTATAACCATTGTTATGGATGGGACTTAATGCGAGCTCAGTGGCTTTAATTAAGAAGCTGCTGTCCAATATGCTTCTAGCTTATCTGCAAATAATCGTTTTCTTAATTCTGAAGAAAAATATCTTGCACTCTTGTTGTCTTTTTAATGATAAAACCAAACCATTTGTGTATCCCTTTTCAGGGTTTTATGGTATTTTAAAGTAGTGCATGCATCTTTTACCGCTTCAAACTGTCTAAACAATAGACTGAAACTATTTAATGGAATTTATTGAACGTACCACTTTACTCCACACTCATGGTGCCATATATATATATACATA
>JBAFTB010000025.1:3566428-3577558 GCA_037177355.1 Melanotaenia trifasciata
CTCACCAGGGAGGCGTCCAGGAGGCATCCTAACCAGATGCCCGAGCCACCTCATCTGGCTCCTCTTGATGTGGAGGAACAGCGACTCTACTCTGAGCCCCTCCCAGATCACTGAGCTTCTCACCCTATCTCTAAGGGAGAGCTCGGCCACCCTGCGGAGAAAACTCATTTTGGCCGCTTTTATTCGCGAGCTTGTTCTTTCGGTCACTACCCACAGTTTGTGACCATAGGTGAGGGTAGGAACGTAGATCAACCAGTAAATCATGAGCTTTGTCTTTTGGCTCAGCTCTTTCTTCACCACGACAGACCGATGTGGAGTCCGCATCACTGCAGACACCGCACCAATCCGCCTGTCGATCTCCCGCTCCATCCTTCCCTCACTCGTGAACAAGACCCCAAGATACGTGAACTCCTCCACTTGGGGCAGGACCCTATTGCAAACCCGGAGAGAGCACTCCACCCTTTTCTGGCTGAGGACCATGGTCTCGGACTTGGAGGTGCTGATTCTCATCCCAGCAGCTTCACACTCGGCTGTGAATCGCTCCAGTGAGAGCTGAAGATCATGGCCCAACAAAGCCAACAGAACCACATCATCTGCAAAGAGCAGAGACCCAATCCTGAGGCCACAGAACCGGATCCCCTCAACACCTCGGCTGTGCCTAGAAATTCTGTCCATAAAAGTTCTGAACAGAATCTGTGACAAAGGGCAGCCTTGGTGCGGTCCAACTTGCACTGGAAACGATTCTGATTTATTGCTGACAATGCGGACCAAGCTCTGACACCGGTCGTACAGGGACCGGACAGCTTGTACAAGCGGGTCTGGCGCTGCATACTCCTGGAGTACCCCCCACAAGAGTCCCTGGGGGACACGGTCGAATGCCTTCTCCAAGTCCACAAAACATATGTAGATTGGTTGAGCAAACTCCCATGCCCCCTCAAAGACCCTGAAGAGGGTGTTGAGCTGGTCCACTGTTCCACGACCGCGACGAAAACCACACTGCTCCTCCTCAATCCGAGGTTCAACTATCTGACGGACCCTCCTCTCCAGTACCCCTGAATAGACCTTACCGGGGAGGCTGAGGAGTGTCATCTCCCTGTAGTTGGAGCACACCCTCCGGTCCCCCTTTTTGAAGAGGGGGATCACCACCCCAGTCTGCCAGTTAAGGGGAACTGTCCCCAATGTCCACGCGATGCTGCAGAGGCGTGTCAGCCAAGACAGCCCTACAGCATCCAGTTCCTTAAGGAACTCTGGGCGGACCTCATCCACCCCCGGGGCCCGAGGAGCTTTTTTAACCACATCAGCGACCTCAGTTCTGCCTCCCACTCTCCCTCAATAGCAAGGTTTAAAAAATGTTTATCTGGTGGAAAAAGTTACTGCGAAGCTTCATTTAAGATTGGGTTTGTTTACCGATTTGTAGGCTCCTATCATTAAATACTTTGGTTGGAAATAATTTTATTTTTGATGTACCCCTACTTGCGTTGGTCAGAATTTGTATTTGAATGTAACACCATTGAGCCACTATTAGTTCTGTTTGTTTCTGCTTCATTCCACTGTTACTGTATATTGAGACGATGACTTTTTCTGAATGAACATTGTTAAAAAAAATATTTTATTATTATTTTTAATATATTATTTCTGTTATCAGGGTTTAAAACATTAGATGTGATGTATAAACTATTTTCTGGGGTTATGTTTGTTTACTTCCACTGGTTGTACAGTTTGTATAATGAAAAGTCTCTACATACCTTTTCAGAACAGATTTCTTGTCCTCAGCTTCCTGATGTTGGTAAAGTGACGGCATGTTGGTGCTCTGAGCTCTGCTGAAGCTCTGTTTGTGTAAATGTGCTCTTTGTGTTCTTGTTAGAAGGTAAATACCTCGTCTGTTCAGGCTGGAGTCCCCAAACCAAACAGTAATGTGGACAGCTCCGGTGGGAGGACTGGGCCGTCTGGGTGGGTGTCGGCCACATCCCGCTGACAGCTCTGGGATTCCTTCATGAAATGTGGCCAGAGTGTTTACGTGGTTGTGCTGTCTGAAAGTAAACTGTGTGTGTGTGTGACAGAGAGAGTACACAGCGCTGTGATGCTTTCCACAGTTTGGGAATGTGTGTGAGGTTTCTGAAGGTTTCATAGAGGAGATGCTTTTATCTGGAAAGATGTTTAGTTTTCATCACACACATTCATGAACCTAAAATTGGTGGTGGTGGTGTCTGACTTTATGAACTGGTGAGAATTTATTCTCTGAGCAGTGAGCTGTGTCAACATCATGAATCCTGGAAAATGCGTCATGTTTTCATTTGATATCTTTTGATTTTTATCTGAAATGATCTCTTACAAGCTGTTTAACCTCAGACTTCTCACATCTCCAGGTTACCTTCAGGAGGCCTACCTGTGGACCAAGCAGGTCCTGTCCATCATGGAGAAGTCCATGGTCCTCCTGCAGGATGTGACAGACGGCTCCCTGTACGAGGGTGTTGCATACGGGAGTTACACCACCCGCTCTTTGTTCCAGTACATGTTTCTGGTGCAGCGTCACTTTGCCATCAGCCACTTCAACCACCCCTGGCTGCTCAAACACTTCGCCTTCCTCTACAGAACCATCCTCCCCGGTAATTACACCACACCTTCTCTGACTTGTTTGGAACCGCTTCTGGAACAAATCAGCAGTCTGTGAAGAAATGCTTACTTAGCTCTGAGTCCCAGTTAGATTACTTTCTGCCAGAGCTTTATTATTTCAGATCAGGCCTAAAAAGTCACCTTCAGCTGCTACATTAGGGACTAACAGGACGTCTGCATGCGTGCAGCTATTTCCCCTCTGGATGCTGTTCAACACTGAGACTTGCAGGGAGCTGAGGTGCCCAAGAAGTTCTGTCTGAGGGTCAGGGGGAGGGTAGCAAGGGGTGGGGGCCCCTGGGACAGTCTCAGATGTGTTGCAGTCCTGGACCTACAGAGTTGTGACTCAGCAGTCGTCCACCAGAAGTATCAGGGGGTAGCTGAAAGTATCCCCTCACTAAAAACACGCAGCTAACACTTGACAATCATCGACAGAGTTGGAAATAAGTTTAAATGTCAGCTAAAGTGTGAGTCTGTGATGCACACTGAAGGAATGTATGGAGGACTAAAACTGCCAAAATAAAAAAATAAATAAAAAAATTATCCAAGTGACCAATCAAGACAGGTTACAGGCTGTTAGTGAAGGCAAAGCTTCCTGCATGCCTGCCTGGCTCTGCTGAGTGAGGCCAAACTAAGAAGATGATGCTTCAAGCCAGACCAGGTAACAGCTGAAAAATGCAGCCAGGAAAGGGTCCCTGCATTCGGTTAGTTAACTCTGTCCTGACCGCTGGTACTTGACAATGAGTGCTCTATTAATTAATCAAATAGAATAACCACTAAGTAGTTGAGTTTTTTAAATTTTTCCTGTATATTTGTCCTTACAAGCGACTTGTATGATGATAGGATTAAATGAAGGCTGAAGAGCTGAATTAAAGCTCACTGGGTGGTTCCCGCTGTCGCCATCTTGGCAGCGTCGTTCTCGGAAAATCCAAACATGGGCAAAGAGGTGGAGCTCGGAGGGGAACTGTGAAGGTGGGGGTGTGTGATTGACACCCTTCAAACTCCAAGTTGCCTGTAGCTAAGAGCTATCCGAGCTAACCCGGAGCTAACGGTGGCTAACCAGCTAAGGGAGGTAGGAGGGCCCAAGCTAAGGCATGCTGTTAGCCAGCTAAAAACCATGTTTATGCTACACTCTCCCTTCCTGCCACGGATATTGGATACCTATCAATCAAAAGGACACGCCCCTAATTATTCTGAATTTCAAGATTAAATGGCATCCAAACGGATGAGTCAGAAAAAAATTCACCCTCCTCACAGTTGTCATGAAGATAAACTTGACCTATTAATCCTAAAATTATTTTTTGTACCAGGCTTTAAACATGTTTATTTCTGCTGTGCAGGAGTCTTTGGGGATTTGCTCTGTTTTGGAGCCCCTAGTGGATGAGGGGTGAACTGCAATTTTTTGCACTTCTGCAGAGGCTTCACATTTTACAGGCGGAGGTTGCTGCTTGGTTTTGCTGCAGGAGCAGTGGTTGCAGTGGACAGGGAAAGGAGGAAGTGAAACGGTGTTTCTGGGAATGTTCTTCAGATTTTAGTTGTGACCTTCAGTGGATGCTCACGGAACTTTTAAAAACCGTTTTCAACTCAACAATCCAGGCAACCCAGAACCCCCAGCCTGTTAGTTGTGCAGGTCTGCAGCTGAAACAGCCTCTCAGTTACTGCATCCACACTAAATCGTAAAAAGTCATCAGTGATTGTGTGATTTTACAGCTAAAAGAGTCGATCCTGTAGAGTTTCCTATTGAAAGTCAGCTATTTCTCTCCCACAGCCTCACTCGGCAGAACCATGCAGGAAGCTCTGCCTGCACTAAGAGCTCAGTGTTAATTGGTCAGTTAGACAAGGATCTGGCCCAAGACACGCCTTGAAAGGCTGCCCTCCTCATTTACATATTGAGGCAGAAATGCATCAAGAAATGTAAAAAGGAAACAGAGAAATGAATATGCTTGGAAAAGAAAATGTAAAAGGAAAATAACACAAAATAAACACAGACATGAAAATTAAGGAAGAAAATAAAAAAAATCAACAAACAAATAAATAAATTGAACTGAAAATCACATGGAAAAGTAAATAAATATAAATATTAACATAAAGTTAATTTAAAATGGCTGAAAATGACAAAATAAATATAAATTTGTGTCATGTTTTACAAGTTTCTTAATGGAAAAACTACTTTTTACATTTTGTTGTATAATTTATTGGTACATCAATTTGTTTATTGAGCCATTTTTATATTTCTGTATTTATTTTTTATTTTGGCAGTTTCAGTCCTCCATAGATTGAGAGTACCTGTAAATACAAACTAAGTAGAAGCAGCTCTGAGCTCCTACAGGGCAGTAGGCAGGAGTCCATTATCTGGAGAGGTCATTGCAAATCTTCGCTAGGTCTGTCTCTGTGCTATGATGGGCTCTGACTGAAACTCTTCAAACAGATTATTTCTGCACAAATGGACATATAGTTGAAACAATGAATTTTTAAATATTGGAGACTGAATGTAGATCTATTGTAAGATAACGGTCCCAAATCAAGTCCTGTTTCTATTTTTCTAATTTAAGTCATAATGCATGCAGTGTAAGCTCTGCATCATGTCATGAATGAGTTGAACGTGGTAGAAAATGCTAAAAACATGAAGCAAAGAGAACTTTTCTGACCTTGTATATTTCTATTTTTCTTTTTTTCTGTTTTTTTCTATTTAGAATTTTATTATTTCTGTTTTTCTATTTCTGTTTTTTTGATTGATCTTTTTATTTCTATTTTTTCTATTTCTCTTTTTGTATTTGTTTTTTCTCCTACTTCTATTTGTCCTTAATCCTTGTTCTATTTTTTTCTGATTTCTATTTTTCATTTTGTTTTTTTTATTTTTTCAAATTTATGATTTTCTTAATTTCTATTTTTCCTAATTCAATTTTCTTCTTTTTCTTCATTTCTCATGTTTCATTTCTATTACATTTTTCCCATTTATTTTATTTTATTTTATTTTATTTTATATTATATTTATTTTATTATTTATATATGTTTTTATTTCGTTATTTCTGTTCTTTGTACTTGATTTTTTTTGTATTTCTATTTTTCATACATCTGTCTTTATTTCGTTAATTCTTGTTTCTTTTTTTTCTAGCTCTTAATAAAACATGGCCAGCTATCGTGTGCTAACTCAGTTTTATTGTACTTACCTGTAATGACAAATAAAAAAATCTTAATTTCACTTTTATAGAGGCATCCTTTCTAGTCAGAGCAAAGCACATGTAAATACTGATGCGCCTCCTCCTACTCTGAAGGGACAGTTGTTGAAATAAACTGAGTGAAAGAGGAGGAATCTGTACCGGTCGGCATCATTAAGCATCTTGTGTTCTTTGGTCATAAAACTGAGCAAATGTTAACACAGCAGAGGAGGGCTGACATCTGCACGTCAGGATGGAAAGAATTGGAAGGAAAGAAATCCTGGTGAGGTTCCGGTGAGCTTCAGTGAGCTGTAGCAGCAGCGGGTTTCTGTTGAGCTCATGTTGTGCAGACAATTATTTCACATTACACATCCATTTGTGTTTTAATGAGACAATGATTGACTCTGACTGCATGCTATTCTGACTCATAATTGCTTTCTAAGAATGTTCTCAGAACCAGAATTTCAAGGCTTTTCCTTACATTACATAATTACATAAATCTGAACAATCTTTGACTTGAATAGAAATGAGAAATCTGTCAAAAAATCTGGCATCAAACTCAAATTAAAAATACTTATGTACATTTCAAAATCTGAATATCTGTCTAGCAACATTATGTTCTTAGACGTATCGTAACTCTTCAATCGTTTAATGTACATCAAACACTTTGCATTGATATTCGTTACATTATGGTTCCGTAATGTACGGCTGGAATACGGCCGGAAGCTGATTTTGAACAAAGCAGGAGAAATGTCACTTTTTCTGAGATAAATGACTTCCTGGCTTTTACACATCGCCGTGGTTTCACCATCTTGTGAGACTTGCTCACTGAAACGCGAAGCCTCCGGTAGCCCCACCCGTTGGAAAATGGCAAGTGGACCAAACCACTTTGAGGAATGGGGGAGGTCATACTCTTTCAACAATTGAAAAACATGCTTATGTGGTTTACTCTTTTAATTTGCACCATTTGTGTTGTGCTATATTGAGTTGTCTCCTGTCTGTTTTCTCCATCATCCCAGGATTTCAGCGAACCGTAGCCATAGCAGATTCCAACTACAACTGGTTTTACGGGCCAGAGAGTCAGCTGGTCTTCTTGGACCACTACGTGTTGCGTAACGGCAGTGGAAACTGGCTGGCTGATCTGATTCATCAGAACAGAGTGCTGGAAGGACCGGGACAGGCTGGAAAAGGCCAGCGGTGGTGCACGCTCCATACAGAGTTCATCTGGTGAGCTGCTGACTTCAGCTTCAACATATAAAGAAAGCCTCTGAAAACTGAAGACTCTGCTTTTTGTTGTTTTTCTTTGCTGTTTATCTGGATACTTTCAGACATTAAGATGGATGAGGGAAATAATAGACTGCAGGGCTCTTTGTAAAGTAGAGTTTTTATTTTTTGTGTGGGGCTGGTCTGCACGGGGCCAGAGGGCAGAGTCCCCACCCTGCACATATCACCTTTAGCTAATGCCGTCATATTAGGACTTGTTGCAGCCAAAAGACTAAAATATTAAAGCCATCAGAGCCCTTTACTGCCAGCTGTGTTAAAGTGAGCTTACATTAATAGGAAATTCTCTAGAATGATCAACAGCATGTGTTTGGTGTTGTGTTATATGTTATATTTACTGAAGTTAGCATGATGAAGTGTTCAGTGAATGTAGAATACAGTTTGAAGAGGCTGAAATGGAAGTTTTTCTCTTTGATGGAGATTTCTGCTTCTCTGTCTGGTCTGTAGGTGTAAGGCAGTGGTTTTCAAAATGGGGGGGTGCAGCGACGTGATGGGGGGACCCCATGGGATTGGGAAAATGTAGCAGACAAACTAATGTTTTGACAAGCTGGTCACTTGGAAACATTCTGGTCCACACTTCAGACCACTTGGTGGCAGTAATGCACCATTTTTTCTTGCCAACCGCCAAAAAATACAAAGAAGAAGAAGAACTGCAGAACAAAAATCAGGGTTTACTGAATGCGTCCAAGGAAGAAAAGAAAGAGAGAAATGTGAAGAAACCCTTCAGCAGCCGATCTGCCTAAACAAACTAAGCTTTTTTCAACAGTTCTGGAGCACAGCAGCCAGTAAGACAGAAATGAACAAGCTAGTTGCAGGGTTCATTGTAGGAGACATACTCCCCCTATCGACTATTGAATCGCCCAGGTTTAGGAAAATATTAGATAAAATGATTATGAAACAAGTGTGCCCATTTCTGCCCACAGGTAGGGATGTTGTTCTTATGGTTTTAAAGCCATCTGTTTGTACTGTCATCAGTAGCAGTCTGGCTTCTAGTATAGTCCCAGGAAATTTTAAACATGCAGTAGTTCAACCACTGGTCAAAAAACGTGATCTAGATCTCTCAGTGTGTACAAATTATAGGCCCATTTCCAAACTGCCTTTTCTCTCAAAAGTGCTGGAAAAGACAGTGTATACTCAACCAGTGGCCTTTCAGAAGGATACAACATTCTAGAGTTGTTTCAGTCAGGTTTTAAATCTCTACATAGTACAGAATCAGCTTTTCTGAGAGTTTTTAATGATATTTTATTAGCTACTGACTGGAAACCGTTGTTTTTTGACTTCTTTATCTGCAGCTTTTGATACTGTGGATTATGAAATTTTGATAAATTGTCTTGAGCATTGGGTGGGCATTAGAGGTACAACTCTACAGTGGTTTGGGTCCTTCCTTGCTGATAGGACATTTTGTGTCAGCCTTGGTGACATTGTGTCCTCTTCTGCCTCTTTCTTAAATGGGGTCCCACAAGGTTCAGTTTTAGGCCCTCTACTCTTTTCTCTATACCTGCTCCAAATAGGTTCCATACACAGTAATTCATTTAACCTCTATGCAGATGATAGTCAGATTTATATGCCCCTAAAAAATTAACAACCCTTACTCTGTCAGACCACTGCTTTGCTCCATGACATAAACATGTGGATGGCTTGTAATCTTTTAAATTTCAGTAAAGACAAAACTGAGATTATGGTTTTTGGTGGTACAACCAGGTCCTCCCCTGTAGATCTGGGTTATTTGGCCCAGTACAACAAGCAAGTCATCAAAAACCTTGGTGTATAGATTATGATTTTAATCTTGACAGTCAAGTAAAGGCAGTCAAATAGGCAAGCTTTTTTTCACTTAAGGCAGCTAGCCAAAGTGAAGCCAATTATTCCAAAGCAGCATTTTGACACCGTTATCCATGCCTTTATAACAACTCGGCTAGACTACTGTGATGGATTGTATTTGGGAATTAGTTGGTCTTCCACTGCACGCCTTTAAAATGCTGCTGCACTTCTTTTAATTGGCCACGTAAACATGAACATATTTCTCCTATTTTAGCGTCTCTCCATTGACTGCCTGTTCATTTTAGAATCCAGTTTAAAATAATTTGAATTGTTTTTAAATCTCTCTATGGTCTTGCACCACCCTACCTCACTGAGCTCCTTCACCCTTGCGCACCTTTTCACGCTTTTTAAGACCAGTTGATCAGCTATTCTTGATGGTGCCGAGGACTAAGCGTGAGCTCCGAGGAAATCGGGTCTTTGCAGTTGCTGGTCCCAGATTGTGTATTTAAGTCTTTTTCTTAAAACTTGCATGTTTTTTTTTTTACTTTTTACACTCTTGAGATTTTGAAATTTTGCTTCTGTTTTTAAATTTTTTACTTATTTATTGGATTTTATTGTTTTGACTGATTTTATTCTTTGCGCTTTTAGTCTCCTGTACAGCACTGTGATCCTCTGTGGTGGTTGTGTTTTACAAATAAAGTTGGATTGGTTTGGATGAACTGACGCAGTTCATGTTTAACTCCTAAAACCCCAAGCTTTATCTATTTTTAGTCCATCTGTTTTTATTTAATGTTTAAATTCCTCTCCCTCCTGAGGAGTTTGAACGTTCCTGACAATCCTAGTAGCTATGTTGTTGGGGGCTTTATGCCCCAGGTAGGGTCACCCATGGCAAACAGGTGTCGAGGGGAGGGACCAGACAAAGCATGGCTCAAATCACCCCTATGATGACAAAAAACCATTAACCCAGGTTTCCCGTGCCTGGATGTGTGTCACCGGGGCCTCTTCTGGAGCCAAGCCTGGAGGTGTGGCACTGAGGCGAGCACTTGGTGGCCAGGCCTTTGCCCATGGGGCCCGGTCAGGTTCAGTTCGGAAGGGTGACATGGGCTCACCACCTGCAGGAGGGGCCACAGGGGTCGGGTGCAGTGTGAGCTGGGCAGCGGCCAAAGGCGGGGGCCCTGGTAGTCTGATCCTCGGCTGCAAAAGCTAGCTCTATGAATATGGAATGTCACCTCTCTGGCAGGGAAGGAGCCTAAGCTGGTGCACAAGGTTGAGCGGTTCCGGCTAGATATAGTGGGACTCACCTCGACGCACGGCTTGAGCTCTGGAACAGCTGTCTTTGAGAGGGGCTGGACCCTCTTCCATTCTGGAGTTGCTCTTGGTGAGAGGCGCCGAGCAGGTATGGGCATGCTCATTGCCCCAAGACTTGTACGTTGGGGTTTACCCCGGTGGACGAGAGGGTAGCCTCCCTCCGTCTTCAGGTGGGGGGACAGGTCCTGACTGTTGTTTGTGCTTATGCACCAAACACCAGTTCAGTGTACCCACCCTTTTTGGAGTCCTTGGAAGGGGTGTTGGAAAGCAGTTCTTTCGGGGACTCCCTCGTTCTGCTGGGGCACTTCAATGCCTACGTGGGCGATGACAGTGAGACCTGGAGGAGTGTGATTGGGAGAAACGGTCCCCCTGATCTAAATCTGAGTGGTGTATTGTTATTGGACTTCTGTGCTCGTCATGGATTGTCCATAATGAACACCTTGTTCAGGCATAAGAGTGTCCACATGTGCACCTGGCAACAGGTAACTCTAGGCCGCAGTTCAATGAGCGACTTTTTGTCATCATATCGTCGGACTTGCGGCTGCATGTCTTGGACACTCGGGTGAAAAGAGGGGCAAAGCTGCCAACTGATCACCACCTGGTGGTGAGTAGGCTCAGATGGTGGCTCAGAAGTGGCTTCATCATCATGTCCAGGTATAAATGGAGGTCTCTTAGCAACATAGTAGTGATAGTAATCTTTTTTATGATGAAAATGTGATAAATAATGCTGTTATCATGGATCATTGTGGATTTACCAGATAGAGTATCTGAATAAAAACTACATTTAGTGGCAGGATTGTAAACCTTGATGGGATATAAATGCCTGGAAAACGTCCATAGATCATCTACATGCTATCCATCACAGTTTAACCCACAGAGCTACACACTACTGCTCCAGAGACACTGCTGATCATAGAAGAGGTAGCGCTCGGAGATCTAGAAGAACTGCAATGGGGAAACACTGTATGTATAAAATGCTTCATTCAGTTTTCTTCTCTGTGTCTTGCAGGTATGA
>JBAFTB010000025.1:3724755-3739343 GCA_037177355.1 Melanotaenia trifasciata
TTATTATTGTTATTATTATTATTATTATTATTATTATTATTATTATTATTATTATTATTATTATTATTATTATTATTGTTGCTAGCAGTTACCAGGTGCAGGCTCCACCAACAGCCACCAGGCCGAGGCTAGTCTAACCTGGTACCAGGCTACATTGTCAGCTAGATCCAATCAACCTGGACTGTCAACTGTAAGAATTTTGTTAAACCAAAAGGTGTGACAGAAAATGAGATATGTGTTAGGAACTTAGAACAGCTTGAAAGATATGACAATTTGTAGAAATTTAGTGTTAGAGCTGACGTTGTAAATATGTCCAGTACAATGAATTCATGATTACTAGAAATAAATTTCTTTCATAATAAGCCACATGTCTGACTCTAGTTATCATGAATTGGCAAATAGACGTCTTAGGATTGCTCACATTATTTAATAGCATTAAAAACAAATGATAAATGATATTTCTGTATTATTACCAGTTATAATATTCATGTCTTGGCCGTTTCTGAAGCTCGTTTGGACTATAAATACGTATCACTGGATAAATGATATTTAGAAGAGACTAAATATACATAGAGGGGGAAAAGCTTTATATATAAAAGACAATAAATTATGACATTGAGGCATTATGGCTGCAAAAACATTTACAGAATTTAAAACCTATCTTAACTGGATGTTGTCGTAGACCACCCTCTGCAAACAGCTGTTATCTGGGCACTATCTGTGAAATGCTAGATGAGGTTAGTGTTCTGGGTCATGAAACATACTTCTTAGGGGACTTAAATAATGACTGGTTATCGGATAATGGCTTCATGAAAAAAAACCTATGAGCTCTCACAAAGGCTTGTGGTTTTACTCAGGTCATTCCCTATCCAACAAGGACACGCTTAAAAAATGATGGCACCATTATTTCAACCTGTATGGACCACATTTTCACTAATACACCAGAACTGAGTACAACAATATCCTCTGTTCCTGTAGGCTACAGCGACCACAACCAGATTTTAATAAGTAGGAATGTCAAAATGAAAAAGCCAGGGCCAAAAACAATATTTAAGGTATTTAATGTTTTAGCTACAGGAGATCCTGATAATGCTCTGCAGGCCTTTGAGGATATTTTTGTCTTAGTTTTGGAGCAAAGCATGCCCCACTCTGATAGTTTGAAGAAAAGTTGTCACTTCAGGCAATCAAGATAATTAGAATGAAAACTGCAAATTGAGAAACTTTCTAACAAAATTAAATAGAGATAAAAATAAATTATACAGGAAGATAATCAATATAAAACACCCCACAAAAGTAAATTATAGAAAACTATTAATGAGATTGAACGAAGAAATTTAAATTTTACTTCACTTTACTAAAACTGAACAGATAAAAAATTATTTCAATAATTATTTTATAGGAAAAATTGCTAAATTAGGAAAGACTATGCTGATCGACTTATCAGAGAAAATCATAGAAAAAGAAATTATGAAAGATAAACGTGTACCTTTCAATTACAAAGAGTAAATAGATCAAATAGTAAATGAAATACAATCCAGCAAATCAAAACCACCTGGTGTTGACAGCCTTCACAGCACGTTGTCCTCCCATACGTCATATAATGCATCTAAACATTACTCAATCCTTATGCCCCTTGAATGGAAAATGGCTAAAATAATGACACTCTCAAAAGACAAAAAGTCTTTCAGGTGCAAGCAGTCCTTCTATCAGTCTGTTACCCATTTTAAATAAGAATATGGAGAGCTTTGTTCATGGACGACTGGAGAACTTTACGTTGACAAACAACATAATGGCAGAATTCCAACATGCCTAGAGGAAGAAGCTCTCCACAGCTCTGACATCGATGTCCGACAACTGGTTAGCAATGAAAAATTATCAATGAAGCAGCGATGCTTGACTTCTCTGCAGAGCTTGATATTATCAGCCATGAATTATTGTTAGGAAAACTTGCATGGTATGGAGTAGAACAATCAGCTTTATCTGTTTTAAAAGCTACCTGCTAATAAATTACCAGACTGATTATCAGATCAACTCTAAAGCGGGCGATTCTGATTTCTGAACGGAAACAGGTGTAGGACGTGCATGCACACACTTTTATAAATCTGAAAGTAGAAGTGCATAGCATTTCCTTTTTGTGCCACCTGTAGTTTGCTGTGCTATGCACAGTTTAATTTATGAGGCCCCAGGACTGGTGCTCAGATTCAGCAGCAGGAAGTGGAGACAATGCAGAACCAATCAAAGCCACCGGTTCAGCTTTTTGCTTCTTGCTTAAGATGGGACCATCAGCCACAATAAAACCAGGTTTCTTACAACAGAAACAACTTCTTTCCGAGTTACCATGCCCAGCTTTGCCATTTGGAGAGGAGGAAATCTTTCCACCAGATAATCTGAAAAAGGGAGGATGCCTCAGCCTAACGCCATCTCTAGAACCACCATCTTAGAGCTAAATGCCACTTTGTGAGCCAATACATATTCATCGGCCAATACAGCAGCTAGCTCCATAGTCTTGGCTCTCTGCTCACACAAACATGCTGCAACCACATCTGGAACACAATTTTTAAACTCCTACAGAAGAACCAACTGCGAAGCTGCTCTACAGATCCCACTTTCTGGGAACTACACCAGCGATCAAAGAGAATCTCCTTCTCATGAACAAATTCCATGTAGGTTTGATTCTCATGCTTAGAGCAGTTACAAAAGTGCTGCTGATAAGCTTCTGGCACTGACTTATAAGCATGTAAAATAGCAGTCTGGACAGCAGTGTAATCAACACCCTTCTCCAGGGATAACGCGGAGTTAGCTTACTGAGCTTTACCTGCTAGGACACACTGCAACAGTAAGCTCCAGCAATACTTTGGCCACCGCAAAGGTTTTTGCCACACGCTCAGAATGCAAAAAATACTTTTCCACATCACTCTCATTAAATGGAGGGACCAGATTAATATGCCCTCTCACATCAATAAACAAAAAACACTACCAAAACAAACCTGTATATCTTCTTTGGCATCCCGAGCATGCCAGGGGCCACCTCAGGGTTACCAAGAAAACAACAGTGGCGCTGCTTCTGTCCTCCTAAATGCTGGGTTAGGGGTTCCCCGCGACCTTAATTGGATAGTAAATAGATAATAATAACCTGAATATTTACTTGATAAATAGCCTAAATATTTACTGGATAAATAATCAGATTATCTACTGGATAAATAATCAGATTATTTATTCCGCACTTAGTTTAACTCTTCTATTCATCAGAATAAGTTAGAAAGATTTATCCATTTCTTTGGCTCAACTCAGCACTAAATAAGTTGCATGCACTTATGCCTAAGATGATATTGTGTGATGAAATCATGATCTCGTAATTAAACAAACATACATATATATATATATGTGTGTGTGTGTGTGTGTATAAAATAACACTAGCAACTGGGACCAACTGGACTCACAGCAGTCTGACTACCATTTAATGATGACGTCCCATCCTGTTTGAATTTTTGCTTATGTTGTTCTTACTCTCAGATGTAAGTCGCTTTGCAGAAAATGACTACAGAATGTAGAATGTATAATAGAATTTACCGGATAAATAACCCAAATATTTACAAAATAAAAAATATGGTTATTAACCAGATAAGTAACTTGAATGTTTACCAGATAGATAACCTAAAATGGAATAAAATCAACAAAAAAATAGAAATGCAATAATAATAATAATAATAATAATAATAATAATAATAATAATAATAACAACAAAGGTTTTGAGGTTTTCTCTTAGTGGGATAAAATACACACTTAAACTGTTCCTGCTGTAGAGCAAAACACTAAATAATAGATGAAGTCGACTCTCTTCAGAAGAGATTTTACCTTCCAACACAGATTCACCTTCCACAAGAAAAAGATAAATAACTAAAACTGTAAATTTGACCTTCCAGTTTTACAGAAAAAAAGCCAACATTTCCACCATCAGCAATCAGACAGTGGAGAGGAAAACCTCCATCCTGAACCAGGATCAAAGTGGGTGGGCGTCTGGCTCGGGGTGAGATGGGAAGGGGAGGCAGACAGAAGAGCAGCAGCTGCAGGTCAGGGTTCTGACCCGGTACCACCTTCTACCTGATGAGTACGTTTTGATCCAAACTACAGACGGAGACAGAAACATACCTTCCTCTGTTTGCACTCAAAAAACCAAACCAGGTGTCCTGAGTCCAACATGTAGCTTTTCGTAAATAAAATAATCATTTTGTAGTTGAACTCTTTAAATCATTTTGTTTTAGCATAACATGATAAATGTAAATGAAAGCAGTTGCTGCTGCAGTGTAACAGAGAGGTCAGTGGTCTAACGTTATTCTATCTAAAACCACGCCCACACCAACTTTGTGCTGCAAAGCAACAACTATTTACACTTCATCACTCACGTCAAGGAAGCTGGACTAGAATCACCATGTAGGTTGGAAATAAAAGTTTCTCCTCTTATTTATGTGGAATTTATCACGTTTCTTTCACAATCTCATGAGCTTACGCAAAACTGATTTACCAGATTCATTTAACTTCTACAAACACATCATTCCTGTTCATTAAATTTACACAACTGTTTTACACAATTTACACAACAAGTTTTTCTGAGGCAACGAGTTTAGATATTTATCTTTTAGTAAATCCAACTAGTTATGTTTTAGGACGTATGGTCCACTCTGAGAAGTCAGCATGATGTGAAATGTTGGGACTATTGTGGTGGTGTGTTTGTCAGACATGCAGAAATGTAACTTGTCAGCAGGTGGACGTGATAAGGAGCTGAACAGGTAAACAGACCTGTTCTGATAAAACACATGTTGGGGCTTAGAAGATCTGGACACACAGTAAGAAGAACAGGCATTGTTTCTGTTTTCTCCTGACTGTGTGCAATATTTATTCATAATTCAGATCTCTGGAGAACTGAAACCTGTTATTGAACATTTCAGTCTGCTGAACATTTACCATCAGCCTCTCACTGTTAACATCTACTTAAGGACTACATCACATTTTAAAAGAAGGATGACCAAAGTTCACTTAGAAAAAAACAACCAATAAAATTAAACAAACTAATCCAATCAAACTGATTGGAAACCAAGTTCAACCAACAAAGCACCACATAATAATCCGATGACCTCAAACTAAACTCTGTTTAAAGGTTTTTAAAAAAAGTCTGTTCTCAGGTGGGATTTAAAGGACTGTAAATATTCTGAAGCTACAGTGATATTATATATATTCCTGTTGTTGTCCTGCAGCGTCCTCGGACTGAGAAACCAGTTCACTATTTTTGTTGCCGGAAGACTGTATCATTTTACATCTGAGTTACCTTTATGGCACCATGTCACACGCTAGTAACTGGATATCAACACACTGGCTGTTTGGGATGTCCACTTTGGTTGATTAAAAAAAAAAAACAGACAAAAAACGATATCATCAAATGAAGAGAGGAAAAGAAAGACAGAAAGGCACAGAGCAAGAGATAAGACGAGAGTCAGTATTAGACTGACTTTTGCTGGCATGAGTGATCTCAGAGAAGAGACAGGAAGAAGATGATGCTGGATTAGCCGTCTAAAGCATCTCTACCATGTTTAAGATCATAATAATTCAGAATTCATATGTCATCATCTCACCAACTGTCTCCATGGTGATATCTGTCATAAAACCAGCAGATGTGATGACTGAAGTTAAACCGCCAACACTGATGAAGAAACTGATAAAACTGATGATCTGGATAAAAACAGGTTTTCCTTTTATCATTGAAGTTTATGCTCATATTTTGTTCCATCAACGTTCTTTTTATTCTCAAATCCATCCATATCAGGCTCATGTCCCGCCATCATTACAGAGACGTGACTGTATGGGCTTCTTATGCTGCACATGCGATAATGCGTTAAACATATTAATGCAATAATAAATTAGTTACCGCCCTTAAGGCGATATCTTTGACAGCCCTAATATATTGTTTTGCAGGTCATGACTGTGATAGGTCATTTGATACCACCCCACCCTTCTTCAGAGTCAGTAACGAGTGCAACACACCACTTATTGAGAGTTTGATACAACAAGTTAAGCGAGAAAATCTGAAGCTATCCTGAACATGTTTGTGGTACAGGTCCCCGGTGGGGCCACATTACTCCTGGTCATTACACCGTTTCCACCACAGATGCAGTTCTCCCAGTTCTTGTTGTGGGAAACTCGGAGGAGCAAGAAAAGACTTTTCTGTTCTAAGTTGGAAAAAAGATCACAGAAAACAGCAACAACATGGCTGAGTCGGCTAAACAAACACCATGTTGAACAAAGGAACATTACTCTGGAATCAAAATCACTCAGAATATCCATCTGCACAAACTCAAACTTTACTCATTCGTAGGATTACTTTACTCATTCCTAGAATTACTTTACTCAATCCTAGGACTACTTTACTCATTCATAGGATTACTTTACTCATTCCTAGGATTGTTTTATTCATTCCTAGGACTGGTTTACTTATTCCTAGTACTAATTTATTCATTCCTAGAATTACTTTACTCATTCCTAGGATTACTTCACTCTTTCCCTATGACTACTTTAGTCATTCCAAGATTACTTTACGCACTCCTAGAATGACTTTACTCATTCCTAGGATTACTTTACTCATTCCTAGGATTGCTTTATTCATTCCTAGGACTGTTTTACTTATTACTGGTACTAATTTATTCATTCCTAGGACTACTTTCCTCATTCCTAGGATTACTTTACTCTTTCTTATGACTACTTTATTCATTCCTAGGATTACTTTACTCATTCCTAGGATTACTTTACTCTTTCTTATGACTACTTTATTCATTCCTAGGATTACTTTACTCATTCCTAGAATTACTTTACTCATTCCTAGGATTACTTTACTCTTCCCTAGGATTACTTTACTCCTTCCTAGGACTACTTTACTCATTCCTAGGATTGCTTTTTTCATTCCTAGGACTGTTTTACTTATTACTGGTACTAATTTATTCATTACTAGGACTACTTTCCTCATTCATAGGATTACTTTACTCATTCCTAGGATTACTTTACTCATTCCTAGGATTACTTTACTCTTTCTTATGACTACTTTACTCATTCCTAGGATTACTTTAGTCATTCTGAGGACTACTTTACTGTTTCCTGAGACAATTTTACTTATTCCTAGTACTAATTTATTCATTCCTAGAATTACTTTACTCATTACTAGGATTACTTTAGACTTTAGAAAAACCCTAAAAGTCAGCCTGCTAATGCTTCTTTTCAATCTTGTTTCTTCTTCACTTTAAGAGAAACAACTTTAAGAGAAACAATCTTAAAACAAGATGATTTTCTTTTTTTTGGGGGGGGGGGTTGCTATTAATAACCTTAAAAAAATCTTGAACTCATGTTTAGCTGTTCTTGTTTTAATGTCTTTTTTCTCAAAGTGAGGAAGAAACACCAAAAATAAGCATTGACAGGCTGGTTTACTTAGTTACTAAGTAAGATCTAAACGACATGTACTCTCCAAACATGGGTAATTATCTTACACCTTCTGCTCTTGTTAAGTATATTGCTCTAAAGAAACAAGACTTTTAGCCTGAATCTACGACTGTAAGACTTGGTTAGACAATACTTGCAGTGTACTTTACTAATTACTAGGACTGCCTTACTCATTCCTAAGCCAACTTTACTAGTATGAAGGACCACTTTACTCATTCCTAGATTAATTGGGCTGTCATCTTCTGGTTTTCATTTAAAGCAATGTGGTAACCGTCTATATGTCTTGATTCTGACATTTCTGTAATAATCTCACATGTTGCAGCTGTCTGTAAACTGAGATTAAACATACAGCCCTTGTAGTTGTGAAGACATATTTAATTTATTTTAGGTATTTAATTTCAGACAGGATGCAGAAAAAGTAGGCTTTGTGATTAAGAGGTTAATGAACAACCCCCCACCCCATAGCAACTCACCTAACACTGAGCCACATGTGGTCTTCAGGCTGCAGCTCAGCAAACATGTGGTTTGATTTAGAGCCGTGGAAATATTAAATTGGGAAGTTGGAAATGTGAAACAGAGCTGTCTTTTTACATGATGGAATATAACTGGTTTGAAGCTTTAATCAAAGGAGTATTTTGGAACTAAACACCTCTGAAGCTCATTCACCCTCCTGTGTTTAAAGTGACGGTTCAGATGGGCCCTGGTGAACTTTTCTATCTGTGTCTGTGTCAGAGGAATGAAACAAAGAGCTGCTGGACAATATGTGGCTTGCAAATCACACATCCATCTTCAGATTGGTTTCCAGTTTGACAGAAGTCCGTTACTGTTGCAAACCCGCAGGTCTAGGCCGGGTTAAATGGCCTCATCGTGGGTTAAAAAGTTTTCCGACCAAATAGCACAGCGGTCAGTAATGGCCTGTGGCAGCTGGCATGTCAGGAATGTGGCGCTTGCAGCCTAAAAACAGCGGCTTTTGGAGACGTCAAACATGACTAAAGATAGTTTAAAGCTAAATGTTCTCTCAAACCCAAGCTTAATTCCTTCTATGTGAAATACATGAAATCTTTGTTAAACTGAGTCAAATTGTCCATCTAAGATCACAGGATTTCCTCTGATCAAAACTTCCTGTTAGATGGGAACGACTGCTATTTTTATAAAGAAGAATTACACCAGGAGTAAGAAAGAAAATATTTATTGGTTAAAATAGCATTTCACAGATACAATGAATGAGTTTTTCTTTTGCTATCATGTACACTGTACAACAGTGGATTCTCACGGTAAACATCGTCTGAATTACTGTCCAAGTACAAGACGGATCTCACAGAACCATTCAATGAAACCGGCCGTCAGCTGTCTGATATCATGTTATAGAATCTGTTGTAAAATAAATTAGTACATGTCTATCAGAAAACTCACCACATACTGTGTGCATCAAATTACATCTTTTAACACCAAGATCTCAGTGCAAATGCCATGTAGCTGAAAGATCCGAGCCGTGGAAGTACCGACAAAATGATGAACAACTGGCATCTTTTATGAGAACAAAAACTGAGTCCGAATCAGGATTTAGTCTGACAGATGTGGTGCTACAAAGGCAAACATTTAATACACATGACTAAATATTAGTCCAGATCTACGACCAGTCTTCTAAAAACTCACATTTTAATTGTGACACAGTTAGCTTGATTTACAGTACTAAACATCTAGTTCTCAAGCAGCAACAGGTTAAACAATTCCTACGGAAAAAAAAGACATTCACTCCAATATGTAAAACGCAGATGGGTCTCTACCACTGAAAAGATGGAAAAAACTAAAATAAAGCCTTTTTATGGAACAATCACACAATAAGATGAGAGTTTCTGCGCTGACGACATCCTGTTGCTCTCATACACACAAAAATACACAAAACACACAAATTCAAAGTTTTTCAGGAAGTAACAGTCAACAGCGACTGAAAACAAGGGAAAAAAGACAGAATTTTTCCTCTCAATAAATAAACATTTTTATGGGGAGTTGATAAAATTTGTTGGAGTAGGAGATAACTGGACAGTAGTCAATTTTTCCTTCAGTGGTCACTCATAAATACGTCATAAACCTTTCTCTCCCTGACATGGACACAAGCATCAACCCTCCTGGACAGTATGAAACAGAACCTGGCCAGGACTCCTAACTGGGACCGGAAGGAAAACACACCTCAGGAAAAGAAAAAGGAAAAAGAGTCGCAGGGATGTTTTAGCCTGAATCAGGAGGAAATGATGCAACACGTCTGCTTAGGGAGGAAACCAGTCTCTGGGTCTCTGTTAGACACCACAGGAACTTCTTTTAGAAGACTTTTTATCTAAGCTGATGTTCTTCTGTTAGCTCAGAGATCAGACAGCTTTCAGATGGTTCTGGAAGCTCTGCAGGTATGGATGGTGGGAAAAACGTGAACAAGAGAACTCTGATGTTTCTCATTCCCATTCAATCACAGGGTTTACATCAGGGGTGTCAAACATAGGGCCGGGGAGCCAGAACCGGCCCACCAGAGGGTCCAATTTGGCCTGCAGAATTAATTATTATGAACATAGAAGATATTAAGTGTAATATTTTAATAAAAGTAACTGTAATCTAATGTTTCCAGGTGAGGTTTCATCTATTCTGTTTAAATGTAAAACATTTCCAAGGCAGGAGGAGAACTTGTTCCGTCTTCAGGTGGTCAGGATTACTACACGCATGTGGAAAAGTACACATATGTACATTTAAAATAACTTTTAGATCTGGAAAAGTTACTCTAATTATCATATAAATCTGGATTTTTCACTTCCAGATACTTGGAATTAAATGTTTAATGATTTTATAGATCCATTGTACATTTTTACATTTCTAAAAAAAAGGGAAAATGTGAAGTTATTCTTATTTTTAGGTTATTATCCTGTTACTTTGCTGGTCCGACCCACTGGAGATCAGTTTGTGCTGAATGTGGAACCTGGACTAAACTTCTGGTTTACACTGTGGAGTTCAAATGGAGTTATAGAAACGTGAAAAGATGAAGTTTTCCTACAGGATTTATCAGCAAAAGAAGTGAGGATGAACCAGAAAGGGGCTTATAGGCACAGGTCTCTGGACAAGTGTTGACCCTTCTGGGTTGCTTTACACATTAATATTATTTCCACTTTTCTTGTTCAAACCTTCAAAATCAACTCCTGAACTAATCAAAACTTCCAAATATCTAATTATTCAAATTATTTTAACTCTTTAAATGCCAATTTAATCACATGACGTCACTGTTTTAATTACAAAAAGTTTAATAAAAAAAGTTTGGGAGCTGGAAGATTTTTTCTAAGTCAATTTTAAATGTGCTGAAAATGAGTAAAACACTGATTTTGTTTTTTAAATAAAATAAAAACTCATTGTGGTTTTTGTTTTTTTTTCCATAAAAAAAGTGACATCATGTCATCAAACTGACATTTAATGGGTTAAAATAATTTTAAAAACTACATATTTGGTATCTTTGATTAGGACTGAATTTTGATTGAGTGACTTTGACCCAAAAAAGCTGAAAAATTACTAAAATTACTTGAAGGGGTAGGAAATGTGTCACATTGACTTTAAAGAAAAAAATTTAATTGGAATTTCAAAGTTCTTCTAGAGAAACACTTTCTAACAAAAAAATCATCCAATTCGAGGAAACACAACCAGGATGGAGGCCAGAAACTACGGGAAAATTACCTGAAAGGACAAAAGGTCCCTGATGGCCTACAATGCTTTAAGTAAAATGAAGTTACTGCTGAAGGTCCAGCAAGACCAGGTCCAGGTCCGGTGAAGTGGTCTGCAGTAGAACCGATCAGTGACTGTTTCTAAAGAGCACCAAGTCCAGAAAACACCTTTTTTATTTTGTCAGATCATGTTGTGATGGCCACATGACGGCTTGTGACTCATCTGTCTGTTTTCCAAAGTATGTCGTCATGACAACACACACGAGGAGAAAATGGGAGTCCACAAAGTACAGTGTTTTCACATATTAGTGCACGTTAGAAAGATCAGGTGGTGTTTTCCAAGATTTGCTCCGGTTCCTGAGTCCGAGCAGCTTGGCCATGTTCTCCATCTCTGGTTGTTCTCCTCCAGGTCCTCCCCAGATCTTCCTGCTGGGCCATCTCCAGGATCTGCTGGTTGACTGGGTTTTTCATGAGAACTTTCTTTTCCTATGGCTGTTCTAGTTTGCTAAGTTTGGCCTATACCAGTAACAAGTTACAGGAAGAGAGAAGAAGCATTGCATCTGGTACCTCTGACAGTATGAAATGAGAAGGTTTAATGTCTCATTGTCTCTATGCTGAAGACAGTGACTGAGGTTAGTCTCATCTTTCAAAATGAACCTATGCATCAATTGTGGCCTGACTGGAGGCAGGGGGGCCGGCGTTTACACGTCCAGGTCATCGGGGCGGGCTCTGCTGCTCATCCTGCTGCTGGCCCGACTGCACGGCCGGGCGTCCATCAGCGCCAGGGGCTGCAGTTCGTGTCCTGCTGACGAGGACAGTTTCTTATGCACCTGGGTGTCGTCTGGAAAGTCAAAGGCTTGAGCGTGGGAGTTGGAAATGGTGCTTCCTGCTCCGTTCTGGCCGAGCCGGTTCTGTTCTGTGGAGTAGTTGGCCCAGTTCTGCTCGTTGGCCTGTTTGTTATAGTTACGACAGGATCCGGTTCCCCGCTCCCCCGTGGCCAGCTTGTAGCCTGGGGGGGACATGGGAGAGAGGGGCGCCGACGGGGAGGAGCAGCCGTTATAGTAGGCATACTTGGTGGTGGACAGTTCTTTGGGGGTGGGGCTGAGAGTGCCCCCGCTGGGGTACAGGGTGGGCTGCTGCTTCCCCTTCACACGATCTTTGATCCGCTTAAAAAACACATAGAAGAGTTCGATGACGTTGAGCAGCAGGGAAACCAGCGACACCACCAGCATGAAGATGATGAAGACTGTCTTCTCTGTGGGACGGGACAGGAAACAGTCCACCCTGTGGGGACACGGATCCCTCTCACAGGTGTAGACGGCGGACAGACTGAAGCCGTAGATATACCATTGGATCATCAGGAAGCCCACCTCAAACAGAGACTTGAAGAAGATGCTGACGATGTAGGTCCTGAGGAGGGCCCCCTTCATCTTCACTTTGCCGTGCTCCTCGATGCCATGCTTCAGCTTCTTCAGCTCGATCTTCTTCAGCGGAAGGTCAACGTCACCTCCATCATTCTGCACCGCTTTCAGCACCTCCTCCTTCCTGTTGAGCTTCTGCTCCTTCCTGTTCAGGTAGAAGACGTGAGCCAGGTACAGGAGGGTGGGCGTGGAGACGAAGATGATCTGGAGGACCCAGAAGCGAACGTGGGAGATTGGGAAGGATTTATCATAGCAGACGTTCTCGCAACCAGGCTGCTGGGTGTTGCATTTGAAGGCAGACTGCTCGTCTCCCCACGCCGACTCCACAGCGGTACCCAGGACCAGGATCCTGAAGATGAAGAGGACCGACAGCCAGACCTTCCCCCCAGCAGTCGAATAGGCCTGGACCTTGTCCAACAGACGGCCCAGAGCGCTCCAGTCCCCCATGGTTGTGGAGCTTTAGCTGATGACATAAAAAAGAAAAACAGGAAGAAATAAGAAGGTGACAGACGAGCTGAAGTCAAACATCAGAGATCCAGAAACATCTGGAGCGAAGTTCCTCTGGTTCTGTCTGGGTTTGTTTATCTGGGATTAAACACACATCTTTGCAGGAGAGGAAATTCTATGTTTCATGACGCAACACAAGCTAATCTTATTACTGGACACGAGGACAAAGGACACACTTTGGTCCCTTAAATCTAAAACACACCATGAAAACCAACAATCTAAGAAGACCGTTCCTCCAAACTCACTAAAGTTTTCAGACCTAAAAACTCCAGGAAATCCTGGATCTCAGCATCCTTCACCATATATTACTGTCATAATTTACCACTATTACTACTACCATGCATATACTATGTTTATACTTGCACACTTTACTTTATTATTCTATATTATACTTCATAGTACACCGCACATTATCATTATAAACCTGTATTATACTGTCACACTCCCTGTGTCATATCACATTATATTATTATATATTATATCTACAGTATTAATAATTAACCAACCATTTAACTTAAATCATACAATAATATATGGTTTATTGCACTGTATTGAAGTGTATCACTCTGTATACTATTTTGTACCATAATAATAATGATAAATAAAAAAATAAATAAATAAATAAATAAATAAAAAAATAAATAAATAAATAAATAATAATAATAATGTTGTTATTATTATTATTATTATTATTATTATTATTATTATTATTGATGTTATCCCTATGGTAAAGAGAAGGGAGCTAAGCATGAAGCTAGCTGCAGCTTCACCCAGGAGGAATCACCTCTCCTCTGCCTCCCAACCTCAGTTTAGAAGGGAGAAAGTTTAGCAGCTGTTTCTGTCGGCGTTTTCACCAATAATGGAGGCAACAAACCAGACCAGTTACTAAACCCTCAGAAATGTTGCTTCAGGAGCAAGAAGACCGGACGGAAAGACGAGGAAAAGAAATGGTTTTGGGCGTTTGGTTTAGCTGGTATAGCAGCTGCCTCATAAATGCAACCAGACCAGGTTTAATCCCAACGTCTGCTTGATCCACTTTTTACTTTTTATCTGCTAAACATATTCACATATATATAAAGCAGCAATACGATCAGATAGCAAACAAAAACTAAAACAGAAAAACAAACTATATATATATATATATATACATATATATACACTTGTAAATATGTGCTGCTGTGAATCTTGAACCGCTCGTTTCTCAGCTGAACGATAAACAAAAACTACGAGAGAAAAGCCGATCAGCTGATAACAGACATGACTCAGTGAGATGGGAGGAGGCTGCCACGCTGCGCAGACGACCTGAGCACCGACGTTTGTACAAACTACTGAAAAGGGTTTTTTTTGTTTGTTTTTTTTTAAATGTGGGAAAAGTGCGGATGTTGAACCCTCTCTCCAGTAAAGTGCGGGTGTTATCATCTCCCATTGGTTTGATGCCCTCAAATCTATGCATAGAGCCAGTCAACTCACTTTTTCTAAAGACCTCCAG
>JBAFTB010000025.1:3772687-3789678 GCA_037177355.1 Melanotaenia trifasciata
TCCATCCATCCATCCATCCATCCATCCATCCATCCATCCATCCATCCATCCATCCATCCATCCATCCATCCATCTCCCTGGCTACATCGGCCAGCTAGTCCGGTGCTGTGTTTGGCTTCAAAATAGTCTACAAAAGCTGTAAAATACTTCAGCTCATTGTTACAAAGCAGAGTTGCACTGTCAGCCCTCGTACATGAAAACACTAACATGACTCAATGTGTGTAAACCCAGACATGTGTGGGTCATTTCCCTAAATCCAGTGAGCTGTTGGATTCCCAGCAGAAGAGTGAGGGGAGTCTAATGAGTCAAAACAACAACAATGAAAACAAGACACGCTTGGATATGCGGTTATGACACACATCCACAGTTTAAAGAGACGAAATGCTGGGATTGATGTGATTCAATAAAAAGATACCCTTGTTTACTTCTAAATCCAAATGGCAGAAAGAAATGTAAAGAGAAAGAGCTTTTCTAGCATCTTTGTAACTTCACACTTGTTTTCTTCTGTGGTGGGGGTGACAGATTCACATGAATACACACATTTATTTTGACTGTCTGTAAATGAGTTTTATCCCCTTTGATACAAAGTGATGATTTAAGGGCTAGGACTTGGTTTAAGGGTCAGAGTTGAGTTAGATTAAGGGTTTGGTCTTTAGTCGTGATTGAGTATTAAGTTAGAATTCATCTGGTCACAGGTCTCCCTAAAGAGTCCATCATACAGCTGCAGTTAGTCCAGAACGCTGCTGCTCGAGTCCTCACTAAGACCAAGAAAGTAGATCATATAACTCCACTCCTCAGATCCTTACACTGGCTTCCTGTTTGTCGAAGAATTTACTTCAAAATCCTGATGTTAGTTTACAAAGCACAAAATGGTTTAGGGCCAAAATACATTCAGGATCTTCTGGTTTGTTATAAACTAACCAGATCACTCAGGTCATCAGAGTCAAATCTTTTTTCTGTTCCGAGAGTCAGAACTAAACCTGGAGAGGCAGCGTTCAGTTTTTATGCTCCTCACATGTGGAACAAACATGAAATGTGCTATACAAATAAACTTGCCTTGTCTGGCCTTTCCTTGAAACTTGGTAACCCCAGTTTGTAGTTCGGCGCTTGCACTCAAGGGTTACGGTGTCGTGTTCAGTTTCTCTTCTGAATCTGAAGGCGGCAGTAGGCCCATTGTTGGCTAGTAAACTCCAACGGGCAGAGTTCTTTTGATGGTTCCAGCAGGCTTTTCCTGTTTTAGAACAGCTATGGTGTCTTCACAAGCTTGTGGAAGCAAACAAAGAAATAATTCTTCTTTTAAAAAATATACAGCACAAGCAAATAAAAATGGCATTTACCACAAAAATTCAGAGATTACCTAGAAATCGGAAAATATGTAATCACAAACTGTCCAATCACAAGGGAGTAATTGGGCGTAAGCAGAGGTGCACATCAGATCTGAAGGAGGTGCACGTTAAACCTCTGCGGACTACGTGGAGTCTATGGCAGTGACAGCGTAACCAACCTTCACCAGATGCTGCACGAGTATAAATCCAGCTTTAGATGGTTATGGAGTCTGCTGCTTGAGCACAGAAGACCTGAGATCTTACTTAGTGATAGTCTAACTATGTTAGTTGATTTGAACAGTTGGCTCTGTGATAACTTTCCTGTAAAACTAAGCTGAAAACAGGACATTTTTGAAAACTTCTTTATTCTAACTGTTGCCTTCTCTCTTCATTCTTAGCTCTTATGTACAGTCGTGGCTGGTATCTCAGCTCGGGTTTTGACCACAACCAGCACAGATGACCAGCCCCTCCTCTCTCCACGCCACTATCAGCACACCGACCGAGACTCGGGCACCCAGCTGGTCTGTGATAAGTGCCCGGCAGGCACATACGTCTCTGTCCACTGCTCTCCAACAGCTGTGAGGGAGTGTAGCCCGTGCCCCGAGGGTACCTTCACACGACGGGAGAACGGCGTCCAGCAATGCCATCGTTGCCGGGATCGGTGTCCTGAGGGCTTCATTGAGAAAACGCCCTGCACGGCCACCCAGGACCGCGTCTGCACATGTCCACCAAACAGCTTCTTGTCAGGGGACAGTGGCAGTGAGTGTCGACCCCACTCCCTGTGCCCTCCAGGCACCAGGGTGAAAAAGCGAGGAACTGAAACAGAGGACTCAGTCTGTAAGCCGTGCACGAAGGGGACGTTTTCAGATTTGAAGTCCAGTTCGATGAAGTGCCGAAATCACACAGACTGCCAAACCCAGGGGCTTGTGCTTCTTACACCGGGGACAAGAGAGACAGACAATGTCTGTGGATCTCCTTCTACCAGCCCATTATTATCATTTCCCCCACCTACTCAGAGACCTTCTCCACAAGAAGTTGTTGAGGAGTCCATGGTTTCTTCAACCTCTCAGTCATCACTAAATGAACGTGAAAAAAAAGGTAAGATTCTTTTATTTTTTCTTCTGATCAAATTTAGCATTTTTAACAAATTAATGTACCTTATAAATGTTTCTGTATAGTACCAAACCATTACTCTATTATTGCACCCACATAGTCCCACTCTTCCAACATCTAGTTGTTGTTCTCGCATCATTACACAAATGGCCCTTACATTTTCCTTGTGGGAATTCCCAAAGAAAGGATATCTGTAGGCATGGAAACAAACCGGTGACTCCCTATCTCAGGAATGCTGTTATTTGAGGACATGAGTAATTTAAGCACTAGTAGTATTTCTGGCTTTTCTTCATATCATTCTTTCCTATAATAAGAGAATAGTAAATCAGTAAACTCCTTGCCCCCCCCCCCGTTCATCACCCATTTAACTGTTTTTACTTCACTGTTGCCTGAGTCAGTCCACCAGGCATTTCTCAGAAGCAACCATCCATAGCTGGTACATCCCTCCTCCCCACAGAGAGACCCTCCACACCTATAATACTGTCACTGCTGTTTGTGTTGGCATGGGATCGATGGCCCCTCAGCCGGCTAATTTGATCCGGTCTAAGCTGTAAGAGGGATGGTGGGGCTGGGCAGGGGGGTTGGGGGTGTTACATACTTGCGACAGCTATTTTACACCTGTCATTTAGTGTTAGTTGAAAAGTGCCACCTCATTCTGAACAGAAAAGAAAACACTGACTTGTAGAGTCTTTGTACTAAAGTATCCTAGCCTGCAACCACTGTAGATGACTTCATATCTGCATGTACGGTGGGTTAGAAGTTATTTATTAGTAACCAGAAATGATCAGCAAAGAAATTGCTTTAATTGTTTAAACCGATTGAATTATTTTCTTTTTGTTCACTGTTTTTTAATGGATTAAAAACTGCGTGACAGTAACAGCACCATGCATGGACACACACATTTATCATTACAGAAAGTGATTGTCATATTTTAGTCTGCTTTACAGGTGCAGTCTTCTATAATTTGATTTGTTTATGTAAATTATGTTTTCGTTTCTGTTTGTTCATTTATGAAAACACAGATTTTTAAAAAAGCTGTGTTTCATTCTCAAATGAAGGAGAATGATTTTGTTTTAAGAACTTTTTCTCTCAAAGTGACAAAGAAGCTGACAGGTTAGTTTTCAGGGTTCTTTCATTTAATAAGGGACTTGAAATGAATGTTCAACAACTTGTCTTGTTTTAAGATATTTTTCTCGTGTCAGTCTTGATATTTTTCTTTTTCAGTAAATATATAAATACTGCATGGACAGATAATTCCCCTAGTTATACATGTGGTATAGACTGACTGAAGCCTGCCTAAGTTCCAGCCCTAATTTGGGGATTAGAATCGCACCTGTGTGCTGATGAGAGCATGAGGGGATGATCTCAATATGTTCAACTTACCATTGATGGTTATACAACACCAGTGTCATCAGCTGCAGGGAACATTAACAGAGGGAGCAGCAGGAAAGTGTTAAGAAGCTACATTGATAATCAGTAGTGAAGGATGATGCACTAACATTGACAGACCATTCATTTGTTTCCATGCCTGAAGAACACAATGTTGTTGATGTTGTTTTACATAATCCGAATTGCTCTTTTCCCATTATAGAGGTGTTTGGCTGGCAGTTGTTGGACAATAAAGCTTTTGAAACAAAGTTGAGTTGAAGCCTAATTAAAATTATGTGGTTCTCCTTAACAAAGAAGCAGACTTTGGGATGAGCAATTCAGAGCTCATCTGCTGAGATATTATGAGGAGCTGCACAGCTTGGCCCCAGTGGTGCAGTGGGAGGAGGCAGTGATTGAGGATTTATTTGCAATTCAGGGAATCCAAAAGTTTACTGGTGATTCACTAGTTCAGTGATGCAAGTACTCACCAAAGATACTTGTGTCCTCAATAGATTATGGTTGTATTCTGTGATATCTGACTCACCCTAACAGATTTGAGTGATTCTTCAAATCCTCAGAATTACTAACTGGAGCCATTGTAGAGCAGACTTTTTGTGCCAGGTCGACCAAGGTGAACACTATGGTTGCCTGATTTTAACCCATCAGCTTAGAAAGTTCTCTGGTTCAGCCCATAAATATTTATCCTCATACACAAGTTTGGATTAAAGGTTTTAACTTCCCTCATAATTTCTGTACCTGTAAAATGTCAATGATTACACACCGAGAACAGATACTTTTTGCTGTTTACAGTAGGCTACAAGAAATTTAAGTAATATTGACAATAAACAAGCTTTTCACTTAGCATGTTGCATTTGTATAGAAACATTTACTTCTATCAGGGTGTGGTATGGATGTAGAGGCAGGACCCAAATGGTGCTTGAAACAGACAGGGGGCAGACAGATGTTGATAAAGACAATATTATATTGTTATTATTATTGTTATCATATTAAAATGTTATATTACAATATAACATAAAAAACACTGCCTTGACAGAATACAGGTAAGTTCATAACAAAAATGACAAAACGGGCTAAGAAGAAGGAACCAGGACAGGGAAGATAATGGAAATCAACAGAATAATAATGACAGGAATCTGGCAATGAACACATGGAACTAAGGGCTTGGATTTACTTGCTGTTAGCGACGCGTCCACGTACATATCATGACTGCCACGTGTTCCTAGCATTCGCTTGGCATGTAGTCCACTTGTGTTGACGCGAAGTAATGTGTTATGGACGCGCATTGAAATATTGACTTGAACGCTAGAGGTGCTCATGCAAACAAAAGCTTGAAAACAACAGGTTCGATGTAAACACAATGGTCGATAGTTTTGAAGACCTTCTCTTGGACTACCACCATCTTTATGAGTTTATTTCGACCCATTGTACAGTGATGAACACTTGTGCCTTAAACGGTTGGCAACAAATTGGACGCATTTTGGGGGTTAATGACCCTGAAATACACCGGTAGATTGACCTTTTCACTATTTTAAAGTGCTGTGTATGCCACCTTGCTTTGACATCCATTAGTGAGCGTTTTTTGCCACGCCATGCTTCCGTCGTTTGCAGCAAGTATATACACAAACATAGCAGGATGTTGACATGTACTCTTGTGTTCATAGCAAATATATCCCAGCCCTAAGAGGTATGTAAACACTGAGGGGTAATAACCAAATGAGGGCCAGGTGTGACAATCAAAGAAAGACCAGGTGCATTGAACAGGAAATGAAAACAGAAAGAGATAACCCTGCAGAAGAAAACTAGAAATCAGAACAACTGAGGGTCAGAAAGGAAAAACAGCAAAATCCAACCCAAAACCTCTAGACCAGGAATGTCAAACTTTAGTCCTTTGAGGGCCACTGTCCAGTAGGTTTTAGATGATCGAGTACCAGAGTATACCGCCCCTTGCCTAGACCATGACACCTATGTTATGTTTTTGTGCATTTGCACCTTGTATCAGGCACAGTGGGGAAAATAAAGACCTACTTTGGCTAGAATTATATCCAGGTTTACGTCCCTTTACTGTAAAACTGTAAATATAATCAGATCAGGTTGCAGATTGCCATCTATCAGGTATCAATAGTGGAACCTTCATCGAGACACTTGGGAATAAAAGAATTCAGTAGAGAAGCAGATGATGGAGAGCAGAAGGGAGTGCTTACTTCTGGTTGTGTGGCAGACTGTGGCATGGATTAAAGTGTTAAGATTCCCTCCTGCGATGCCTTCTGTTTTATTGTCAGAGTTAAGCATATCTCCCATGTGAGTGAGTTTAATTCTATTCGCTGTCTCTGTCTCATCTCATCTCATCTCTTATTCCTGCACCATCTTGTCTTTGTTCTGTTGCCTCTTTATTATCTTCATCCCCAATCCATTGTCTTTCATCACAGGTACCTACAGCCAATCGGCAGCCATTCAGCTGAGGGAAATCATGAATGGGGAAGACACAGCAGAGGGGGAACTGCCTAGCCACCCTGGCACCCCCAACTCATCAAATCGTGATCCCCCACGGACTCAACTGCCCCCAACTCTCAAGCAACCCATGGGTCGCGAGCATCTGGGGCAGCCCAATTCTGATCCCATGCTAAGGCCCAACAAGCGGGCAATGGAGGGTCTGGAAGGTGCAGGGGCAGTAAGGGTTGGAACAGGGATCAGCAAGGTAGCCGACCTGGGTAGTGGGGGTGGGGTTTCCAGCTACTATAGGCCCACTCGTAGAGGATCCCCAAGGCCGATCACCTATGATCATTTTGACATTAATGAGCACTTGCCCTGGATGATCGTCCTGCTGCTCTTGCTGGTGCTGGTAGTAATAGTGGTGTGTAGTGTGAAGCGGAGTTCTCGGGTGCTGAAGAAGGGACCAATGCAGGACCCTACTAGCATCATGGAGAAGGCAATTCAGAAAAAGACATCAGCACCTCCAACACAGATCAGAGAGAAGTGGATCTACTACTCCAATGGGCAGGGTAAGTCTTTTATTAAATCTTTCATTTCAGAGTCTGAGAATCTGCTGCGTCACTGAAGTGCTTTACACAGGGCAACAAAAAACAAATATTAAATATTAGTAAAGTACTGTTCAACCACAATCTTTTCCAATGTTTCTTGGCTTAAGTAGACTATTTCTTTGACTTAAGCTGGGACAAGTAGTATGTTTCACCACAGATTCTTTTCATTTGAGGTTTGATGTTGAAGAGAAGTCATTTTTCTATAAATAGGAACTCAACCATTTCACAGCTGTGCAATCACAGGACTGTTATCCATCTGATCTACACATGTAGCTAACATACAAGGTTAGTGACGTCTTAGCTACACACTGTTCCACCCTAGTGTCATGACATGCATTAGTTGTGGTCCTGAGCTCTTCTAAACCATCTGCTTATGTGATCGAACTGCTGTTAGCATCTAATCCAATCAATTCTACCCCAGAGCACATGGTGTAGAGGGCGGTGGTTACACAAAGAAGGACATGACCCTGTTGTAGTACCACCCTGCTGTTGCTATCCACGCAGTGACATGCACACTCAGGTTTCCTTACAGAATCTCCCATTTCATCTCAGTGCAGTCTTCCTTTCTGCCTCTGTCTTGTTCTTGTCTGATGTCCTTTGTCATTTCTCCTCAGATATTGTTGATAATTTCCTCATGATTGTTTTACACTTTTGCTCTTTTCTCTTCGTCTCCATTGTTAATCTACCAGTGTATTGGCTTTTACCTTTTTTTTCACTTGACACTCTTTTTAAAACTTTTCTTGAACCATCATCCATCTCAGTTTTCTTTTCCTTTTTCTTTAGTTTATTGCACATTATTATCTTGATTTTTCCCTTTCTCTCTTAGTTCATTGCTTCCCTCTTGCATTGTATTTCCTAACAACTCTCATCTCACATCCTGTGCTGTTAAAGTTACATCCTATCAACAAGTAGAGAACATTTTTCTCCATCGCTAAGCTCTCAATTTCACTTTGACACAGAGAAATAGAGCCAAACTCAGGGAACACCTCCTGCCTAAGACACTTGAGTCTCCACTTTGTAACTCTGTGAAGATATGTGTGTGTGTGATAAAGCTGGGCCAGACGGCACTCTCTCTGCTCCCTCTGTGACTGACCACAGAGAACTGGAATAATCTGGTTTCAGCTGCATCAGGGTTGTTGTTTGGTTGGCAAGGCACATCAGTGGGTCAATTGGGTCTCTTACAGGACAACAAAGAGATATATAGAGTAGTGTTAATTTTGTTAATGACACCAATCGAAAATATTTCTGTCATCGCACACTTATCACCAGACAAAATCTAGACTAGACGAGACTAAAACCCCCATTAATAAACAATAACTGGGACTAAATCAGAATGCATTTTTGTGCACTAATAAAGATGAGATGAAAATGTAGTTCACTAAAATGGGCTAAAACCTATGGACGTTTTAGTTCACGAACAAAGACGAGACGAAAATGATATTATTATATGATATGATTTTGTCTAATCATGTCTCCTCCTCCTCCTCCTTGGCTCTTCTGCCACTCTCACACACTCTTTCAAACCTGCAGCGGGCAGGTTTACAAACACATGAGACAGACAGGAGGTGGATTCACGGTGAAATGTTAAAGCTAAAACATTAATGGCCATGCTTTGCTTGGGGCCGAGGAGAAAGAGAAGATGTGATATGGACCCATTTTCGCTACATTGAGGTGGAGAAAATAAACCTTATGCTTGATTTTAGTGGAAGGAAAGGAATGTGGGCACAAGGTAGCTGGAAAAATCACAACAAACCTGAAGAGATACTTCACAGTTCACCACAAAGACACCGTGGTAAGATAACAAAAAGTTTGGTGGTGGTTGTTTATAACGTAACATTAATCCACCGGATGTAATGTTCCAACAATAACGTTAAACCAACCGCAAACCGCTAGTTAACTTACTTGCTTCGTAGCTTGTAGCGATAGTAGCCACTTGTTGATATTGTGTGTGGCTGACTAACTTACAATAGCTTCTTAGCATGTAGCGACCATAGTCACTTGTTGGTAGAATTGTGTGTGAAGTTGAATTTATGCTAATTTAGGTTTTTTTCTTTTTGATCGGGCAACTATGTTTTCAGTTGGATTGCACGTTTAATTAAAGCAGACAGAAGCATGAGCTAATCTAGGAGCTGTAAGTTCACCTGGACAGCTACAAATGGATGCAAACAAAAAACTAAAATGTATCTCTACAAATCATCTAGATAAAATAAAATAATATGCCACACTTAATTCAAAACAACTTTAATCTACATTTTGATACATGAAATAGCCTAAATGTGGTATAAAAGTAAGTAAAATTGTCTGTGTTTCGAATGTCTTGGGTCACCAGAGTTTTGTGATATGAAAATGGGGTTCCAAGCTAAAAAAGGTTGGGAACCACTGCTCTAGGAGCATGTGTGTGTAGTAAGTATCCATCTGCATAACATTTCCAGGAGAACTTGATAACCAGCCATCCAAGGCCAGTACAGGGAGTCAGATTAAGATAACAGCATTTGTTTTGATTCACGCTAGAGCATGTTTCGTCTGCCTTGAGTCTCTCAGTGGTCTCATGGCGACTCTAATTCATCTGAATTTTTGGGTCAATTTCCACCAAGCCGAGTCGACAACTTCTCCGAGTTGGTGTCCACTCCACGTACGAGCTCCAGAACCGTAGCTTGCCATTCTGAGCTAGATTAGCATCCAGAATAACATCCATTTATGAACTGGCATTAATATAAGTGCATGCAAACATAAAAATGCCTGCAATTATATCTGCATGAAATAGTCCTTTAGGTTGCCAAAGTGGGATAATGATTTGGAAACGTGACCAGATGAAACCCATTTATGTTTGACGACCAGAGCAAAGGCTTTTAAAAATACAACATATTACAGACTGGCTTTCAAATGAACCTTTTTAAAGTTTTTACATTCATGTGTGTTCCCCTTGATTAGATGAGTAATCCAGCGCCCATGTGTATGCATTTATGTGAAGATGTATGTATGCACATGCAAGTCAAAACAGCCAGTTTACGCTGCTATTTACTCTCTGGAACAAAAAAAAAAAACAAAACTGCTTTTTAATCCTTCCAAGGTGCGTGGCTGGCTCCCCTTGAAGGTTGTAATGCCCCTTTACTAGGGCAGTTAAAGCACTTGGGCAATAAAGGAGAAAAGAAGGAAACGTCAAAGCACAGATCACACACATACAGCGTTTGGCATTTTGCTCAGAGCCAGCCAGGAAATGGTGAAAACTGCTACTTCTCCACAGCGAGGCTGAATGGGGCATTCCACGGCCACAGGCCAGGTTTATATTGCAAAGGATCTGAAAAAAGTTATGTGTTTAGCTCAAATCATGGTGCAGCTGTCAGATTAAAGGAATCACAAAAATGTGAATGTTACCTTCAGGGACTGAACCGACTGCTGGTTTTCCCACATTTTACCAGAATGTACCGTCTTCATGGCAGTAGGTAAATAAAAGTATTTTAATAAACACTTGTATTCTTTGAGCTGTTTTAGTTGTTTGCCGCCTTGTTGCCCCATTTCAGCTGAAATTAGCCAGTTTGCTGTTACCCTGTACAAAATACTGTTGGCGTAGAGAATGGATGGACGGACGGACGAACGGATGGATGGATGGATGATTTTGTCATGAGCATGTGTCAACTAATAGTCACCTGTCTCTAATATTCTAGTATAATGTGTTTTTATTTGATTGACCAATACTGCTCTTTATTTGTTCTCATTTTAGTTAAGTACATTGCTCCAGTGGTTATGAACCTTTTTTCCTGCTATAGGAGCCACCCCACTTAAATCTACAAACCGTGACCACCCAGTACAAAGAACTGTATTGTTGTCCTAATCCATGGTTTGTAAAAGAAAGGACCCAGATGCAGGACGATGAGGCCGAAGGCTGGCAGCTGTTTGAACCAAAGCTTTTATTATGTATAAATGAAAGATGCTGCAAAGGCAGGATGTAAAATGGAAATTATCAAAGCTATGACAAAACAGATGACAACAGTGACAATAATGATCTCGCAATGAACAGAGAAAACCAGGCAGATATGTGCCATGTTAACACAAACATGGGTATTTTGTATAAATAAGTTACATTCACTCAGCACCATTTACAGAAAAACAAACAGAAAAAACAAACAAAAAACCTGTCCATATTAAAACACAGATTTTATACACGCTATCAGGAGCCAAACCAAATAGTAGGTATCCTAACAAATAACAAATTACCATCTCTGGTAAATCCTCAAAAATAAATATTCTATGTAGTAGTGTCCTTAGTAACATGTCATGATGCCTTACTTCTTCAGTACAGTCTGCTACTAACTATATTTTTATTTGCAAACATGTAAAAAGTTCTGTTAATAAGATTAATGCTAGAACAATCATGGCTACAGCTGCCATCACCATGTAAAGAAAGACTCAATATACTGTCCACATATAAATGACATATGAAAAACTTCACCCTTGAAGACGTGTTCCTACAAGTTCATTGTCAGTGCCTCAAAACTGTGTTTGCATGTGGACAAAAGGTGGAAATGAAACAAAAACATATCTGCGTTTGTGAAAATACACCCTTACTTGTGTGCAGGACCATATTCTGAAGCACTCATAACAAACAAGAAAGAGGAGTAGCAGTCAGTAACTGAGAAGCAGGTGTACCAAGGTAGCAGGAAGTAAACACAACAGCATACACAAGAATAAACTATTTTAAATAAAACAAGAAGAAGGACAAATGCTGAATAAATAATGCAAGGCAAACGGGAACTAAACCTAAAAGAACCAAAAACTTGAAAACCATAACATTTGTATAAATCTTCTGGAAATTTTCTTTAAGCACATCCTCACATCAGAGATATTCCACATCCTCAGCAGTTGAAATGTAAGGTAAACATCCAACACTCATAAGTACAAGTCAATGCTTGTTCATGCACGTTGAGAAGCACATAAAGATACTACCAGACTGTTTCATCAACAGTGCAAATTGTTACAGCTTCCTGTGTGTCGTTTCCTAACCTCTGTCCTAGCCTTTGTGCTGCATGATGTTGGATTCAAGGTTTAACTGTGCTCAATGAAGAGAGTAAATATCTTTGCATGGTGTGCCATTTTAAGTGACAATGCATTAGTTATTGTTTGTTGCAGTTTTATGAAACACACTTTCAACTCACATGCTTTCAATAATCAGTAAATATGTTAATATTTTGTCCATGTGTGAATCTAATCTTGACAACCTACTGTACGTGAAGTGAAGACCATGTGATCTTTGGTGCCCCCTTAAACGGGTGAGTAAACAAGTTAGAAAACCATTGCTCTGGGTTGTCATGGGAAAGACCTGAGAGATGTAAGTCTTAAACTAAGCAGCTCACGCCTGGAAGAGCGTAAATCTGTCACAATGAACATTTTGTTGTTGACCCTTTTTTCTTTCACATCAATGCATCTAATTGTGTTGTTGTCCTGCTCTATTACACAGAAGTCACTTTAAAGACACATAAATGCATTTTTTATCAATTAACAACAAAGACTAAAAGTAAGCCAACCGCATCAGTTAGTTCTTGCACCCCAGTGAAATGATTTTATACCAGTGACAGCTATCAAGGTTGCAGATCAGATACATTACCACCAAAGTTGAGTTTGATCTTAAGCATGAAAAACACTACGGACATGTAGGAAAACATCAGGTAGAAGCTGGGTGTGGACACCAGCCATATTATTTACAACATATATTTCCAAAGTCAGATGCAGCCTACTGCAGGAAAACATGAAGGAAAACAACATTGTACCTGCCCACCACCCTTCCTTGTTAAACATCCACACCTTTAATAATGCCAAGTTCCTCATCCAAGCCCAGCAGGGAGCCATGTGTTAGAATATACTGCTCTGTGCAGTATCAGGGTGGGCCGGGGTAGCCTGCTCTCAATGCAGCCTGGGACTGATTGTGAAGAGTAGAGTTTGAGGGGTTTGTTGCTTGGTTGGAGGTACATAGCGCCTGCTGAGCTCCCACACATCTGCACACACATTTCATCAATTTAATTTAGTGTGTTCCTAAAATTTAAATCAACGTGAGAGGGCTGTGTCATGTGATTCATTTAACAGAATGGTATTTGTAAAGCTGCTGACACACGCAACGCCCTGCTTCGCATCGCGCTGCACACAATTAAAGGGGAGCAGAGGGGAGACCACTCACTGGATTCAAAAGATGTTTTTTTTTTTTTCTTTCACTATGACAACTCTTTGAGTGTTGTGTTAAGAACTTGTTATTGAGCTTCCCTGGACAATGTTCTAATACAATACTGGGATGCTCTTCTACATTTGTTTACACTCATCAGCCACTTTATCCAGCTTGTTAGTCCCTTCAGAACTGCCTTAATTCTTGGTGTCATAGATTCAACAAGGTGTTGGAAACCTTCCTCAAAAAAAAAAAAGAAAAAAAAATTCCTCCACACCATTACAGCACTCTCTCTTTCAAATTGGCTTCAATTGAAAAATAAATAATTTGATTAAAAACTAGCTCCACCAGTAGCAGTCTGCTGATCCGGCTAGTTAAAAACCAAAGGGCAATAATGGACAAAATGGAATATATGATAAAAACTGTACTTCTATTAGTATGTGATCACTTCACTTGATTTTATTCTCTTAGAATGAGCCATTTATATCTGCTTGCTGTGGAACCACATACTTGGTAGCTGCCATGTTGTGCCATCATTGTGTCTCTGAATAACCAAACAACTGTGTGACATGAGAACCCTCTGAACTTTAAAACTGCAGCACCATCTTAATTTGATAGGAACTAGAGCACTGTTTGGGGAAAAAAATAATGCTTTAAAAGGACCATAGAAGAAGAGTACACAATGTTGAAGTATTTACCTGTAGTACGGTCACTGTGACCATTGTGTACTGCCAGTTGTGAATGGATAGAGGCCACTGATGGCCACCATCCATTCACAACTGGCAGTAATTTCTATGCCCATCTTCAGCACTAGATGTCAGTAATTCTTGCACACAAGTTCACACAAGACAGTCAGCCACCATTCAGTATCCCTCATTTTTGCAAGATGCTTTCCAATTGGCAAATACCTGGAGGATGTAACAATCACCTACCATGTTTCTGCATCCCTTCTAGTCTCAATTTTATCTCAGGAAGAGCTGGAAGACGTGACTTGGAAAAATTAAACCTGTGTTTCCATAGTAACCTGGAAAGGCAGCAGAGAGGAAGAGAAAGGAAAATGGATTCCCTTATTCATACCTGGGGATTTCTCTGTGATCGAAGTCACATTGAAACACTTCCTCATGGTGTCTGGATGCTGCCATGAAGATCTGGGATTTGGCTTTGGAGGGACTATGCCTGCTGCTGATTTTACATGTTTTTGGATGATTGCTCACACCTAATGTCCATTTATAGAAATCAAGATAGAGAAAGTGAAGGTGATATTGCCTGTAGGTTTAATTTGGCGGTTGCTGATCAGATAAAAAAAGATTGCGTTTTGGTCTGTTCCTTGTTTTTTGCTCTGTTTGTTCTTTATGTGATCAGGTTCTCTAACCTACATTTTTAAAGACAGATTGAAAAAATTAAGATGAGCTGGGTTTTTAGTTTTTAGCTCATGCTTGGTCACTGGTCAGTACTCGAATGTTGGCTTTTATGTTGAAACAATTGTCAGAGTTTGAAAATTTCATTACAAGCCCAGATAAGAAATGAGAGCAACAACTAGGGGAACTAACAATACATCAATCTACATCTTTACAGATTCAGTGATCAATGAGTCAATGTCATTAATCCAAATTAGCCCCTGAATCAAATTATGGCATCAAAAAGTCATTTAGATCCCTAACAACAACAAAGGTCATCACTTCCAGCATTTCTAAGTAGGATGGAATCATTTTCAGAAGACTTTGAGTCAGTGACAGGACATTGCAATTGTTATTTGGCAAATATAAAGAATAGTTCTGTCATTGTTTGCTGTTTTACATCAAAATATGACACACCTTTTAATGGTTTGCTTTGTCCCATCCAGGCAGCCATATATCACTTTCTTGATGACTTAAAGCTATGCAGCACAAATTCTTACCCATAAATAAACCTGATTATACTGCCTCCCCCAGCAAGCACTTAAACACATCCACATACTGACATACTGAGATACTGAGTCATCACAAGACTTATATGGGTCATTTAAATGTGTCCAGCTTGCTGCGGCAGTGATGCATGCAGAGCAGAGGGATTTCTCTTCTCTAGCTGTGTCATAGGCAGCGAGGTGGATGAGACTTGACAAGCTCTCGGCCCTGAAGGCCGGCACGCGAGCTCCTCTGGCTTTCTGCAGGATCACGCGAGTTTATGCATCTTTAGCAGAAGTAGGAGATTTACTTTATGTGTATGTGTCCATTTAGTGTGTTTTAGTGCAGCAATTTTTGCAAAATTAGGTCAAATGAAGCTGGATTTTTAGGATTAGGCTCCCCGTTTTGGGTGAGATAGGGCACGGCTTGTTGTTTAGGTTAGTTTCGCCTTAGGATTTAGGTTAAGGGTTAAGCTGAGACAACAGTTTTGGATTTCAGTTGGAGTATAACATGGTGTGTGTAAGGCATGTCAGAGGTCCTCTGTAAACATGTGTGTGGACTTCACATGTCTGTAGAATCGCCTCTCAGCTTGTGATAGTTATGTCCACGTGACTGCTTTCATATATATATATGTCAAGTCATGTATTACTACGACTGGCTTACATCTGTTAATTCTCTCTGATCCTCCCCGACCGAATCATCCTGGATTTGTGCACTTAGCATGTTTGCTGCTGTGGACAGTAATCAGGGATCAACCTGATGCTTTTCAAAAGTGGAGGAAATAATTTGGCATGGATGCTCTGCCGTGTCATAGCCTGTAATACAAGAAGCTTCATTGGGTAAAATGTGCTTTGACTGAATTAAATGGGGCTGGAATGCCTAAATAGGAATCACTTGAAAGGAGCATCGCAAGAAGAAGAATTCTTAGGTATTTCTACAAGGTGTATGAGCACCTGGCAGATGTGCGATGGCGTCTTATAGAAAATAATCTAATTTAATATTAGCATGATTAACTGTTCCACTGCTATCTTTTCCATCAGGAGTTCTTTAGCTACAAGGGTCATGATCATTGTCATGATAGAACATCAGGTGTAGTAGTTTTTAGATGAAAGGTAGAAGAAGATGCAATTTTTTTTTCCAGCAGACCTTGTATCAACGTGTGATCACAAGAAAGCTATTGGCCTTGGCTCCATCTTTCAGCTGTGTGTATGTGAATATGGCAACTTGTACGAAAAAGCCAAATATTTGGTAGAGTTCTGCATCATTTCTGTGGCTATTCTTGGCCTTCCTTTCTCTTAAAGCTAATAGCTGTTTGTGGGTGAAATACAAAGCACTTTGAAGTGAGTACCTTTGTATTTTTTTTTGTCTTGTCATGGGCTGTGAGGTTTATGGACGTTAAAAATTTGTGGCCAGTCTTTTCTAGTACTGAGGTGTGTAAATGCAAGTGGGCTTGGGTTTGCAATATGGACTATGCAAACAGAAATAAAAATAGTTGGGTATTTGCTTAAAGTGCTGCTGGAGAAACCGGAGAAAGAGACGCTATTCTACATAGCTTGGCTGGAACCAGTGATACCTTTCTTCCATCTCTAACCAGTCTGCCTATTCTCTTTTGACCTTTGACATCAACCAGACATTCTGGTCCAGACAACTGCTGCTCACTGGATATTTTCTCTTCTTCAGACCGTTCTCTGTAAACCCTAGAGATGGTTGTGTGTTTAAATCCCAGTAGATCAGCAGTTTCTGAAATACTCATACCCACAACAAGGTCACTTAAATCTCCTTTCTTCCTCATTCTGATGCTTAGTTTGAACTTCAAACTGTCTTCACCATGTCTACATGACTAAAGGTACTGAGTTGCTGTCGTGTGACTGGCTGACCAGCTAAACAGGTGGACCTAATAAAGTGGTCAGTGATCAAGATGATGTATTATAACTCTAATTAATGGGGTTTGTGCACATTTACAATAATCATTGCTCAAATTTGAGCATATTTTAATGTTTGCCATTGGTTAATGGTCAAATCAAATCAAATTTATTTGTATAGCCCTATATCACAACAAGTTGTCTCAGAGGACTGTACAGAAGATGTATAT
>JBAFTB010000025.1:3789778-3811013 GCA_037177355.1 Melanotaenia trifasciata
CTCACAGTAAGCCAGGCATCGGAATTGACGTCGACTCCAGAGATGAGGAGGAGGACCTGTGGGTGCTGAGGATGCAGATCCACTTTTTTAAAAATAAAATTCAACATGGAACCATTTTGCAAAAAAAAAAGAATCTATTTCAGATCCTCTCCTGTTTAGACATTTACTGTGAAAGCTTATTCTCATGATGTGTCAAGTCGTAAGATGCTTCTTATGAACATGTTGAGTCCTTAGACTGTAGACTCTGGAGAAAAAGACAGTCATCTTTTTCTTGAAACACAGAAATGAAGCACAAAGCGTTTTTCACATAATTAAATTAGGTTGGGCCTCATGACCTAATTCTTCAGTTACAAATATTTTAATTTATTACTCAACACACTGTGTGACTTCAAGAAACAAATAAAAACCTGGACACACACAGACAAACCTACTGCTGCCTTTTCCGTGTCAAACAAAACAAGGGCGCTTTTGTGTTTTTGCCCCACGGATGAGCCGGCGTTTATGTTTCCAGCTGAATCTTTGTCAAGTCACATAACAGTGAGGGAGGAAGTGCAGCAGGGAGGGTCTGAACAAGCAGCAGGATGTTTGGATGGAAACATACTCATGAAAAATCAGTACTGATAGCAAGTGAGATGCCCAGTTATGATGTGTGTTTGCCATGAAGGGAGGCTGAGTATTACAGCACCTCAGCTAAACTGTAATCCCACAGCATCTTCCCAGCTTGGGGTGCAACTCTGACAGCTGTCTGCACAGCTGTGACTGGCTATTAAAGATCGGGTGACTAAATAAAACCCATTCAGGTCATTTATACTTGGCTGCAAACTTCAGCTTTCCTCAAAGGTCAAACCTTGATGCTTCGAGTCCTAAAACTGCCAGGAGGTAGAAAACAAGTAGAGCAGAGTCAAAGATGTCAACAGGTTACGGTGTTACGTTGTAGGTCAGAACAAAAAAACATGCAACCATAACAGATGTTTGTGTCGCCTTCTAGTGCTGTAGAGATGTCAGCTGAGCCAGGTCAAGTTGGTTCATGAAGCACATTCACAACTACACTTGACAAACATCCTGGACACAGTCAAGAGCTCTTTATTGTCATAATGCATACGCATAAAAAATGCATTTGGTAGCTTTTGGTATCAAAGAGAATAAATGAAATATACACACTATAAAGAACCAGTATATACATTATAAGCACACTATAAATACACCTTAAATATGAGCTGCAGTCATGTAAGAAATGAGAATGCAGAACAGTGCCAACCCTCACACTATAGACATGTTAAACAGGTTCTTGTGAGCTTGTGGGTGGAGAGATGGACTTCACATCTCTGCGGAAGAAGCTGACTTTGAGTCTGGTGGTGTGAGTTTTTATGTTCCCAGAGGGAAGCAGTACAAACTGCTGGCCAGGTGAGTGGGATATGCAGCAATGTGTCTGGCCTGCTTCTGTATATTGAAGCCAGATCTGGAAGAGGGCATCCCACAATCCCCATGGCTGCTGTAACCACTCGGGTCAAGTCCTTCCTCTCCTGTGTTCTGCAGTTGCCAAACTACGCTGTGATGCTGAGACAGAGGATGCTCTTTGTTGTGGCTCTGTAGACATTTGCGAGCAGCTGAGAAAAAAGTCCTGCTTGCTTTAACTTCCTGAGGAAGCAAAGCCTTTGTTGGGCTTTCTTCACCAGGTAGGTGTTCAGGGTGCAGGTCAGGTAGGCCTGAACGATATGGGAAAAAAATCTAATTGTGATTTTTCTGACCGATTGTGATTTGGCTTGGGATTTTAACTAACAGTTTGAAGTATGCATAAGATTAAACACACGTTCAGCTTCGCACAAGCTCCTTTTGATTCCAACAAAAGGTTCGTTAGCCACTTTTCTCAATTCCTTTTGGTTGAATCAATAGCTCATTTTCCATAACCTCAACCAGTCAAAAAAACCACCCAGATTAGACATTTTCCAGCAATCAAGAACAGGTTCACCACTCATGTACTGGTATTTAGGTGGCTCGACCGCCACTCCATCTACATACCAATTAATACTAGCAGCTGCTGATGCTATTAGTTTAGTATTTTTTTAAATCAGTGTTGGGAAAGTGAAAAGCTCAACCTGAAAGGTAAATAAAAAGTTGAATGAATAAAAACAGTCCAATGGATGTAATTGGTCAGGACTGCAGTGGACGTATTCATTTTAGACTATTAGTTTCCCAGACTGGTCCAACTTATGTAACTCAGTTTCAGATGACTTGACCTTTCTTCAAAGCTCCAATGTTTACATAATGTAAGTCATTTTCACACTGACAAGCCTGCTTAGTGTCCCTGCATGTGTAAAATCCTTCATTGTTTCCAAGCCCAAGCTGAGGTGGAGTGATGTCACTCGGCTGGGTTTCCCAGGCTTGACAAAGGTCCCTCAGATCCACAGAAGACATTACACAATTCTTGACCAATTGAATGAGTTTCATATGGTTGAGTAGCCATTCAAAGCCACCATATGAAAGAGATTTACACACTGGTTTAAACAGTCTGAAAGCATAAAAACTCATTTGACTTATGTTTTGATTGATTTAGCTGCACGTACTAAAATATGATGAACCAAAAAAGAGGTGGATTAAACAGCACAAGAAAAAAAGAAAGCTGCTTATTTATAAATATATTCCATAAATTACAAGAGTTTGATAAGTATATAGGAGTTACATTGAGCAGGCGGGTGTGTTGCTGCATCCTGTACAACGGTTGATTGATGGTTACCAACAGGGCTTGAATTAAACCAGAGCTTTTAGGGGAGCTTTTGTCGGGCGTGAACTGTGATGTGTATGCGCATATATATTAGTGCACGTAGTGCAGTCAAAAATATGGTTACTACAAAAAAAAAAATAATAAAATAAAAACATCTGCTGCTATGCAGCTTGTTTATCAGAAACAGGGATGGAAAGTTTTTTTTGACAACCACAAAAGAAAGCATATAAAGTCTTTTTTTTTTTACGGACGCTCACAGCGTGCTACAAACAAACGATGCTGCTGTCCACTGTGCTGGATCACATTTGGAGGATTTAATTAAATTAAAGAAAGAAAGAAACCACACAGCTGACTAATGAATTCTATTCTTTTCAAGACACATCAGGAACCTTTTTGAAAAATTAAATGTAGGCGGAAAGTGAACTATTTTTTGGGCTCCCCCTCAAAGTATCAGCTGAATGTCTTTAGGGGAGCTCCTGTGCCTTTCAGGGGAGCCGAGCTCCCCTTAGCTCCTCTGTAATTCAAACCCTGGTTACGAATCTAAATTGGTATTCTCTAACTTTTCTCTGTCTTTGTGTTTCTGTGCTCAGGGGTGGATATCCTAAAGCTTGTGGCAGCCCAGGTGGGCACCCAGTGGATCGACATCTATCAGTCGCTGGCCAATGCCACAGAACGCGAGGTGGCTGCCTTCTCCAATGGCTACTCATCCGATCCCGAGCGTGCGTATGCCGCACTGCAGCACTGGACCATCCGGGACAGCGATGCCAACCTGCCCAAGCTGATCAACGCTCTGCATCGGCAGCGCCGCATTGACGTGGTGGAGAAAATCCGCTGCGTCATGGAGGACAACCCACAGGTAAGCTACATGGATCTGTGCATGAGACATTCTGTTTGGGAGGGCAGCAGGAAAATATCTGTGACCTTTCTCGTCACCCCATCTTTCGCATCAGCAGATTTGTCAACATCAGTGGGACGCACTGTTGCACATGCTGTTCTTTGCATGTTTTTTCCACTGACATCTAATCTGGAATGAAAGCTTTCTGGTGTCTCTCTGAAGCCAGTCCCTGAGGTTTAGCTTCATTCCTTGCATTAAAGCAGCAGCTCGCTTTGAGATGAGGATCTGATGTTTTAACACTAATTGCAGACTTTGTTGCAAAGTTTGGAAAATTACTTGTTGGGATGAGGGCATTAGTAAAGAAAGTGGGATGACTTTACGTGATGTTTGTCTCTGTTTGAGGCCAGAAGGAAGGACATCAGAGACTGAGGAGAGACCAAAGGTCCCATTTATTTATACTATGACATGGGAAATGAGTGCATAGCTATAAAAAAAAATAAACAGGAATGTTCCTTTCTGGCTAATGTAGAACATTTAATTATGTCGTTATTTTCACTTGAGATCCATTAAGGCCCGATGACTACTTTCCTGTGTTTCCATACTCTTTTAAGAAGCTATGTCAGTTTCCGTTGGATAGTAAAGAAGACATCTGAACCATTACAGTAATATCTCATGTAAGAGGTTTGAATTCTGGAAATTTCCTCTTTATTTCCTTTGAAAATGGCTGGCACAGGAGCATGCACATTTTATAAAAGGAGATAAAGAGCAGATGTTATGATATTGATTTACCTATATTATAAGTTTTCTTGTTCATTACAATGTCAGGATTTAGAAAGCACATATGGTACTTTTTAGGCTTCAGATAGATTCAGATATGGATCTTTCAAATTATGAAGGAGGTGAGGAGTTTGAACTTGTGATGCTGGACCAGCAGTAGTATTTCATCAGAACTCAGTCTCAAGGCTAAATGCTGAATAATATTGAAACAAGGCTCATTTAATGTAGATGGAAGTGCTTTGAATGTTGGTGCGATGTATTGACAGTGTTAAGGCTGCATAGCGATGGAACCTTCTCTTCGTTCTCTGCCTGCATTTCACGTGTATTTTGGTCTGTTCTCAGAGAGCTTCAGGATCTTTACTCCAACGAGTACCTCTGGAAATTGTTGGGGCAGTGTTGAGTAGTGTAGCTCACATGTGGCCAACTAGAGGAGCAATGATGAAAGAAAAGCTGCAGCATGTTTAATGGTTGGTGTCTGCTGTGCTGCATCTGAGGAGGTACATTCACATGATCTCCTTCACTGACATATTTGTGCAGAACTCAGAAGGGAGCTCTTAACTCTGCACTGCCCTCTAGTGGATGCATTATGTAACAACCATGCCAATGTAAAGGACATGGGAGGATGTGGATGACATGGACTTGCCTATTAATGTACATAAAGAGAACATAAATGAACCCATACACTTGAAATGACTATGAACACAGTTGCAGTCTTTGACCAGCATCGGGTGTTTGTGTATACAGGATGCATCCGGATATTAACCTTTTTATGAACTAACTGGCTGAAAGGTTTCAAGGCTTCATGAATTCTGATCTCCTCATCATTAGTAGATCCCAACGGGGCAGGAGGCAGACAAATGTAGGAGCCAGGATTGATCTATTAAAAGTACCTGAGTGACAGGATAACAGGGTACTTGAGCCAAACCAAAATAATCTAAATCCTGACAAAGAAAAGCTGGGAAGACATCTGCTGATCAACAAAAGGAACAATGAAGTATTTATAGAGGGGGAGTAATTACAAATCAGGAACCAGTGTAGCAAACAGTAAACAAGGACCAGGTGTGTTATTAACACACAAAAACTCATCCTGGACCAAAGTACAGATGCAACAATGACTCAGCCAAAACCCAAATAATGACCACGACATACACAACGTCAGCGCATTGAGTTTTAATTAAACAAACTTGAACAGGAAATCCAGTAATAATATTGAATTAAAACAGTTTTATCACCCACATATGTCCGTCATTTACCTTTAAAATGACTTTGTGCTCCATTATAGTGAACATGGTGTGTTAGTCAAAATGAGTAGATGACGGGTTCGGTGGTTTGCTGGCATACATTACAACAAGGCAGTAATTAAGACTGAATCTTCTTAGCTAAGCTGAAAGTCAAGGTTGATGGCTCTGTTTATCAGTAACTGTGGGTGGGTAATATTGCTGCTGCTCTCACAGGTCGTCCCCTCCATCCTTCTATAAATGACTTCTATAGGAGAAAAGCTATTAATATGGGACAAAACAAAAACCTGATACCCTCTCCCTCTGTCTCATCTTCATTCTATCTAACCTCTACATACAGCATGCACATGTTGCACGCGTGCAGCAGACTGTGTGTATTTCAGTACATGGCTCACGTGTCCACCCTCACCTATAGGCCCCTAGAGAGCGGCGTGGTATTGGCCTTGCACTGTAATCACAACGGGCCAGATGGGACACACCAGATCCATCATCACCTTTTACTTTGCTTCTCTTCTTTCTCCTTCTCCTCTTACGTTTCAGCGATTTGTATCAAATTAGTGCTCTTGACCAAACTCTCCAAGGTCAGCACTGCAACACTTAGAGTCTTGTTCTCATGAAATCACATCAGCCTGTTATAAGTAGTTTTTCATCACTACTTAATTATCATCAGATCATGTCCAGTAAAGAATCGATCCTGGATGAGATAGTAGATTTTATTTTGTTAATTGTGTAGATATAAATTGTTTAGTGAGAAAGGCAGAAAGAAGTTAAGATAGTGTTCAGATAAATGGATAGATCCATATTTATATTAAATTAATTTATTTTTGCCTGAAAATGGCACCATCTTCAGTTTGTTATAGTGCAAGGTTCATGTTTGCTAGAAAATCTGCAGTTTCTTAAATACACAGAAAACTACAGATCAGGGCAGATATGACTTACAGCAGAAGCACGTGATGAAAGAACAAAAAAATAACGAATAAATTAAATAATAATAATAATAATAATAATAATAATAATAATAATAGTTACTGTTAATATTGTTATTATTGTTATTATTATTATTATAGAAATCATCCTTGTTATGATTATACTAATAAATTAATAAATTAAACCAAACAAAAAGTAACCTAAAAATAAAAATATTATAATAATAATAAATAAAGCTGACCAACACTGGGCGGATCGATTCAGATATCAATATTATCGATACCAGGGCTAGTATCGGTATTGGTTGATACTAGTTTGATGAGGTCAATATTTTTCTTACAGAGTGCTTTTGAGGCATAAAGCTAATGAATGAGAGATAACCAGTAGTAGATGTTGTTTCCAAACAACTGTGTGATTATTAGTTGTTTTTTTGTTTTTTTTTTTTACATTGTTGGTGTTAATTTATGTTGTTTACAAATATAAAAAAAAAAGAAGCTCACATTAAAAATTTTAGGTCTGCTATTCAGTTTCTTAAAAAATGTTTTATTTGACAATAATCTGTGCTTGATTGTAATAATAATAATGATCAATAATTAAAGGCAAAATCATTAAGTGAGACATTTCAAGCAAGAAGTATCGGTATCTGCAGTGCTCGCACTGGATTTACTTGGTTTCAGAACGACACCAGAATTTGCCGTATCGCCCAGCCCTACAACACAGAGCCAAACAACCACTCACATTCACTCCCAGGGAGAATTTTGTGCGACCAGTCAACCGAGCATCAATGTGTTCTGTAAAGTCATTGCCCCACTAATCCTTAGACCTGCGTACTGGTTCAGCTTCATTCCACTAAGAAGAAAAGTTTTTTGCTGTTGACAAACTTAATATTTTTGTGAGGTCTCCTGGACCCCACATTGACTGACTCTTTCTCTCAAGCTTCTTTCAAAAGAGCGATAAGAACATGGCGTTCAGTATTTGGTCTTTTATAAAGGTCGCAATCTGTTTGTTCTCAGTTATTTCACAGCAGGTCAGTGTGACTCACTTATGAGAAGCATTTAGGACGTCGGTTACATAACAGTGATATCTGAGATTGCATGTAGGATCATCACTATATCAATAGTATTCCCAGCAGAAAAAACTGAGCTCTGTCATGGATGTTTCTATTTTTATCATTGCTGCTGTGTGAGAGCTGGAAGCAAACAGAAGATGGAGGCTGTTGTCTCTTCCTTCTTATTTCTGTTTCTCCTCACGGTAATCTAAGAGGGTTAACAACGACTTTTTTCTTGAGTGAATGAAAATCGTTAAATTTTCCCCCAAAGAAATTATAATGTTTAGAACAACAACTGCAATATTTAGTTTTTTAATTTAACGCATAAGAGTCCGACGTGACTTATTTGTCACATACAGTTTCTGAGACATTTTGCTTCAATTTATGGTATAAACTTTGCTCAAACTTTGCTTTGTCTTCTGTCCCCTAATAGATACCCAGAAGCAGAAAACCATATTATAATATTTTTAATATATCACATGGTAATAAATGGCACATATCCACCCCCAAAAAATGTAATTTATTTGTTACATTTTGTTAAAGGGCCAAATAAAGACCTCATATTTAAAAAAAAAAAGACTTTTCTAACCATTTTTTAATGGGTCAGACCTTAACGGGTTAAATAGCTAAATGCTTTTCTAAATGACCGAAAGTATTTTTTTTTTATCCGACAAATACATAGTTTTATTATTATACTTTAATGAACTGGACAAGAGAAAAAACAAATACTGACTTTGTTCAAACATGTCGATGCTCAAACTGTTCAAACGAGTAACCCGAGTGTTCGTACTTTCTTACCTAAGATTTAATCCATGATATAAAGATTTTAATGAAAGCCCCCATCTTCATAAAACATAGGGCTTAGGAATTGCAGGTGAATGAGGGCGCTTTTTCTCAGCAAGAAATTACACACATCCCACCGATGTCATGCTTATCCATCCGGCTGATGTCACAGGTAACAAAACGTCCACCTTTTCAACTGATTGTTTTCACGCTGCTCCACCAGAAGCATCTAAAAACAGTGATTTTCCTAAATGAAAAGTTATGAAAGAAAATAGCAAAATCTTTCATTTACTTTTCCTCTTCCCACTTCATAAAAAAAAAGCTGCATCACAACAGTAATCTCCCTTTCTGCCACAATGAGGGACAATCAAGTGTAATTTCTGCCCTGACTGTGTGTTTGTGACTCAGTTTCTATTAGAAGCCTTTCAGTCCCCTGCATTCTGGAGGAGGCAGACCTAATTAGTACAGTAGATATTTGTATTAAAGGCCGAACACGACGTCTCAGACTGAGCTCAGGTCCTTCGTAGTGACAGCTCATCTGTTTCTGCAGTAACTACAGCTGGATGAGATTCCTTGCTGCTCCACTTTGGATATAATTAATGGAAATATTCCCGAGTGTGTGTCTGTCCCCTGTGCCCTTCATACTGCTGCAGTCTGCCAGCTCTGCCCAGTGAGGCTCACTGGCTCAGGCTGGATGTGTGTGTTCATAGAAATGTGCTGTGTGCTGGGTAAGCTCCTGTCCCCAGCAGGCCCTTGTGTTGTGCTGACAGGGGTAGTCAGCAACTCTGTCAGATCCTTCTCTGTCTCAGAGAGCCTTCTGGAACAGCCGTCCTGTTCTTCTTCTGCTGCAGCTCCATCCTCTGCAGATGCACTGTGAGCTCTATGTGGATGGCATGCAGGAACAAAGCTCCATGCAGTCCTTAAAAAAAGGTGCCGTTTGGGTGTCAGTTTACTCTGCAGCACCAGGGTTCATCAGGATCTAGAGGCACTGCTTCACTCTTGCATCAGACAATCCAGGTTGTCTGATTCAACACTCCACCACTCTGCTTCTCGGTTACACAGCCTGCAGGTCTGTTTTGCACAGTCATCACTGAAAAAAACTAAAAACAACCCACAGCATGTGCATGGCCTCCTGTGGTTGTATGAAAAAGTGCATGCAAAAGGTCTTCAGTTTTTTTTTTTGTTTGTTTCTATTTAACCCTTCAGGTGCCGGAGTTTTAAAGGCATACTGTAAATGAGACATAAGGTTGGATATGAACCAGCGTAAATAATGCAGTAAAATCACTCACTGGATTTTGTATTGTGGCATCACAGGTTGGCAGCCGTATTAGATTCCAGAACTTTATGAACCATGACTTTAATTTGAATGTTTTATTCATTTCATTCATCATTCTGTCATTTTAATAAATTTAAATATTTTTCTCTGTAGTCTTTTATCTAATAATCAGTCGTTTTTGAGGTAATAAACCTGACTTGAGATTTTTTTTTTTTCTTTTAACAGCATGATTTTATTCAATGAATCTTTAGCAAATTAAGTGTCTTGTCAGTCCAGGTTCACATACACCCAATAAACAAATGTTGGTGTTCTCTTTGCATTATGGCATATATTTGACAAGATTTTAGCTGTTAAACTTAGAGTGGATTTGGTTTATTTATTGAATATAATTTAATCCAAGAGTGAGATCAGTTAAAACCAGAACAGTTAAAATATGAATGGGCCCTGGGGCTCTTTGTACTGGAAAAGTTGGGCCCCAATGTCAAAAAGGTGCAAAATACTTAATGATTCTGGCTCCAATAAGGTCTTGGTTTGATTTGTAATCACTTTCTTAAGTTTGTCCCTTGTCCCTTTATCATCTATAATGAACGTTCTTCTTATGATTATGAACTGTAGAAATTTTGCATGAATCTGAGAGACTAAACAGAGCATCTAAGAACTGGTGATGTTTGAGATTGTTAGCACATTAAATATCTGATGCATGACTTCCTGTCCCCTGGTGCTGCTGCATTTATCGTCCTCTGTGACTCCAAGTAAAGAAACATTTGTTCCTGTTACATCGGCTGTTGTGTGAAACGCTGAGTTGTCTTCGTCACCACGTCTTTGTGAAAAAACACGTTTGTCTTGACAGAATCAGCCCAGCAAACCATGTTATGAAACAAAGACATCATTCCTCAGCTTCCTCTGCTGCTGCTGCAACCTGTAGCATTTTTCACTGCTCACTCTGTGACAAACAAGAAGTGCTCTCATGAGCTCATCCCCAAACCAGCTGCTACTGGTTCAGAACACTGGTTCATTTCCACACAAAGAGAAGAGAGGGGGTTAGGGCATGACAAGGGAACGCAAAGGAAAGCGAGTAAAAAAGAAGGAGATGGGGAGAAATGGAAACCAATGGAGACAAAGAAATGTGAAACTGAGGATGGAGGGAGAAAAATGAAGAGGGTGATTAAAGAAGACATTTCAGAGGGGGAGGAAGCTTGGATGTTTGATGAATCATTGTTTCTTAATAAACTCATACAGTTACTCTTAAATTTGCCCAGCTGGTTTGTGTTAGGGTACAAAGATTGAAAAGTAAAAAGAGAAAAGTTCCACTTTGGTCCGCTGTACCATTTTTATTTCTACTTTCAGTTTTTCTTCATCACCACATTTGGCAACCTTTTTTCCCTCTTTCCTGTATGTCTCCATTTCTTTTACAGTTTGACATCAACCAGCTGATGACCTCAGTGAATGTAAGCCAAAGCCTCAGTCCCATCCACAAGCCGCTGGAGTCTCCCAGCAGCGTGGGCAGCGGCAGTAGCGGGAGTGTGGGCCGGGCCAGCGGCCTGGGCGTGGAGCAGTCGCCGATGGACCGCACCAAAGGCTTCTTCCCTGACGAATCGGAGCCCCTCCTTCGCTGCGACTCCACCTCCAGCAAAGATTCGGCCCTCAGCAGGAATGGCTCCTTCATTACCAAAGGTGAGACATGAACACAGAAGGGATTATTTAAGGATTTGTTATGTGTTATTTATACCACCCTCATCAGAGAGCACGATGCAGTTGATGACTAGTAACACAAGATGATAACACTGTGCCATTTTCCATTAAGTTAAGGTAAGGCAAGTGTATTTGTATTGCACATTTCATTACAAGACAATTCAAAGAGCTTTACAAGAAATATTAGAAGCGTTACAGTCAGGTGTAGAAGTGTAACATACCTGATGCAAATTAATGTGTCATTGTGTAGAATTTCACAGGCTGTTAGACCCATTAAATTTGAGTCAGGTGTGTTGGAGCAGGGGCACATTGAAAACCTGCAGTTCTACAACCCTCATAGGACCGAATTGAGTAACCCTGCTATAGACACAAAGTAATACATGTCTTTTAGATAAGAGATAAAGTGTCTTGCCCAAGGACACAACGACAGGTGACTGCAGGGAGTGGGAATTGAACCGCCAACCGAGGGTGATGAAAACTGGTGAAAAAAATAATAATAGCATCTTCTTATTGCTTATTATATATTTTATTGTATACCTTAATTCCAGTATTCTTGCTTGGTTATATTATAATTGTGCAATGACAATTCATTCATTCATGTTTATTGGAAAAATGCGTCAGTGGAGGTGTTTTAAAAACAATGATGTGTGTGTGCTGACTGCCCTCTTGTGGTTATTTCAGATGTTGCTCCAACATTAACAGATTTATTTTAATTAATCAGTGTTTTCTCATCAAATTTACAAGAAACAATTAATTTAATAAAAAAGCAAACAGTGATTTTAGGATTATTAGCTACACTGCTGAAAAATTATTAACAGTTTAATAAAAAAGATATTATTTTAACTTTTCTAGTAACCTGATAAATGTTAGTTAACTATAAACTGTAATTAATATTGTATGAAATACTTTTGCATTAAAGTAAAATTGAAATTTTAAAATGATACACTTTTTTAAAATCTTGAGCTTCCAGGTCTTGATGGTGAACTGCTGTAACTGGTAACAGATACTAAGCATGCTTTAACTATTTTACAGCTAAACATTAACAGAGGCTAACCATATGTGTGTCTTTTAAATTAACTTTTTCTGGTTGGCTTGATTTTCTTCTGCTTTTTTATTGCTTTTCTTATATGTGCACAGAGAAGACAGTTGACAGAAGACAGATTAATGTGTAGTAATTTATTTTCATACATAGATGTACAGAAGGGTTATTTGATCAATTGCACAAATGAGCAAAGACAGACATTATGTAACAATAGATTAATGGATTATGGTGATTCTGTAAGGTGCAGTTAATTTAAGACAATACTGTTGATGAAAAAGTTGGCTCTATAAAAAGAAATGTGTCATGTAGCTTTTCACCATTAAGGGGCAGCAAAAACTAGCTACACACAAGTTAAACATTCATGTTTAACTAGCTAGCACTTGTGCTACACAGCACCATGGTAGGAAGTCTATTGCAATTTTATCAATCAATCTTTCCATCTGTGTTCCCCCTCTAGAAAAGAAAGACACGGTGCTCCGGCAGGTGCGTCTGGACCCGTGTGACCTGCAGCCCATCTTTGATGACATGCTGCACATCCTGAACCCAGAAGAACTGCACATCCTTGAGGAGATCCCAGCAGCTGAGGACAAACTGGGCCAACTCTTTGAGATCGCCGGAGTCAAGAGTCAGGAGGCCAGCCAGACGCTGCTGGACTCGGTCTACAGCCACCTTCCTGACCTGTTATAGTAGAGGAATGAGGGAAAAACCACCTGGACAGGAATGATAAGGAATGTGTGTGTGGAAGGGATGAGACATACGTGGTATTGCTGGGATTTGACAGGTATTAATGTTTGACCTGACAGAGTTTGACTCATCATGATTCCAGCTGGTTATTTACTTTGTGTCTTCTCCTTCTGCTTAATCTGTTAAATCTTTACTGCAACTTCTTTCCTTCTCCTGTCTTGTGTGTATTCCTTAGAAGCATCCCATCCTTGACCATGTAACCACGCAACATGGTCGACACTCAATGTAACAAAATACTGTGACCTTAAGCGAGAGGCTTACAGGCCAATGACTCAATTCCACACAAATAGCACTTTATTTCTCTTAAATGGCCAATGCCTTCATGTTTAATGGATGGTACCAGTGTTTTTTGTTGTTTGTGCCAACCATTAATGCTTCTCTTACCTTTAAATTTTAAAGGAATATAAAAAATAAACACAACAGGCAATGCAAACTACAAAAAGCAGCGACACATAAGCTTTAACTCTAAATGACACTGGTATTATTCTTTGATTTGTAAGGTTTTTATAAACCACATTCTCAGATATGTTGGTCCAGGTGTGGATTGACCCGTTAAGTCATGTGCCTGAACTTGTACCTTTTCACAGCTTCTCTTTCTTTTTCCTTCCACAATCTCCAACTACACCTGAGTGGTAAATCGCCTGGTAGCTTGTAACTCTCAGCAGGTAGTAATAAATCTGCAGCACTGAAACAAAATCCATATATCAAAATAATCCGAGACTGAGTAATATTTATGATATATGGCTTTGCTTCTGTGTGTTTTTATTTTGGATTTAACTAACTGCCCCGCCCACTAAGACACGTCATGGGCAGGATATTGATGCTGATACAAGTACGCACACACAAGATAGCCCTGTTTGCCTCAACAAGTGTAGCATTGATGAAGTGTTCATGATACATTTTGGAGCTTAATGTTGGTGTACTACGCAACCTTATATAGGGGTCTGAGTATTTCAGTGCTACAGTAAGAAAAATAGAAAAATCAATGGAATACAGCAGATTTTTTGCAGCCATTAAATACTACATGCTTCATGTGGTTGATTTTAAAATGTAATACTGATGCACTAACTCCATTTTCTGTTAGAGAGGAGATATACACTCTTTTCCAGAGATGCTGTTCACGTAGCATTTGGTTTTTGTTATAGTGTTTTCTTTAACTTTGATTTATAATGTAATTATTGCATTTGTCTATTTCCATTTAGATTTTTTTTTCTTTTTTCTGGGCATTTACGTGTCATTTACCCCCACTTGGTGTTACAAGATGACCTGTCTGCGATGTAAGACATGCATACTCCATACTCTACTTGAAGTCTGTCCACTAGTGTTACTTGATATAAGTCAGAAAGGTAAATATCCAGGTCCAGCTTTATCAAGTGTGCATAACACACCTAAAAAGCACCAAAACCTGATCAGTGCTGGAAGAGCAGTATAAAACAAACCTCACAAACTTTTTCCTCCATATGGTTTCTATCATTACTACTCTGGTGCTGGATGGTAACTCTCACTAGTTGGACTGATTTACGAGAAGGAGGAACTTTCCCAGGATTAAAGACCATTTCAAGTATTCCAGCCTGAGTGCAGAAGAGTAAAGGTTGTGCTGTCGTGGACTGAGGACCTTTGATGACGATGTGTGGACCTGGTCTCCACTATACCTTGAAGCATAAAGCTGCAGGATGTGAGCTTTTTATTTTATGAAAGGATGACCAAGAGATGAGTAATGCACATGTTGCTTGAATGGATGATTTCATCAAATTTCACACATGTAACCAGTATGTTTATTATGTAACCTCTAAAAATCATTGAAGTAAAGCTCAAAATATTTGTCATAAACTTGTGTGGAGTGGTGCTTCTCATTACTGTTGAATCACTGGAAGGTGTGTTGTTGACCTTCAGTGTTTGCTGTTGAGCTATTTCCTGCTTCCTTGTACACTTTCTTGCTGCTGCGCTTGCTCTTTGATTTTTATGCAGATATTTTTTTTTTATCTTTTTTTACTCAAAAACCCATCACAGTAGTTTTTTAATACCTATAAATTACTGGGACTAAAGCATTTTTGATTGAAACCGCAGCATCTTTCACAGTTCTTTTATCTTAAGCACTCCGTGTGTGTGGCCTACACACAGCTGAAGCCTGCACCTGGCACTCAGCTGAAGCTAAGTAGCTTGCAAAGGTGCTAATGCTACGCTAACGAGCAACAAGATGCTTTTCATCTCTACAGATGGCTACCAAGACCTATTTAAGAAGATAACAGCGCTGGAGGCAAAAGTCTATAAAATAGAGCTGCCTATGTGCTTTTGTGATAATGGTTTGTTTTCTCTCCATTTGAGAATGTGTGCAATATGTGTCCCCAACAAATTTAAAATTGGAGACCCCTGCTTCCACCCTTTGGCTCAAGGGGAGGGCTTTTCCTTGTCCCTCCTGAACTCAACTATGATTTCCTTTGTTCATTTACTTTTACATTAAGGGTCAGGTTGCTCTCTGTGCATCAGTTTACCAGTTTGTCAACTTCATCTCTGTAGGCGGTTTAGAAGAGAATAGAGGTGTGTGTGTGTGTGTGTAGGGGGGGGGGGGTCATGTTTCCTGTGTTCACATGTTCACAGCCAGGTGGAAGAAGCTGTGTTTGGTTGTTTCTTCTCTGCTGTGGTGCAGCTGGGGTACCATATTGTGCAGCCATAAGTTGACATAAGGAGACTCTTTATTGTGCAGAGGTAGATGTCCTCTGGAAGAGGTGTGGGGGGGGGGATTTTTTGTTTGCCCTTCTGTCCCATGTTGCTTGTATCATCAGCAGGGGGTGGGGAGTTGGGGCAGATTTTATGTGCATCATCATCTCGAAGCAGTTGGGGATGATGGAGGCAAGTGCCACAAGTCTAGATCATTAAGGGTACTGATGCTGCTTTGTAGAACATCTACAAAATGATGGGCACAGTTCCCTTGAATCCCATCTGACTTCTCTGCCTTCCTCACATTCACATTCAAACTTTAAGTTGATTAAAGAGTGCAATGGTTTACAAAAGAGAGTTGTAGATAGGGCTAGATTACATTCATGTCTGTAACTACACCATCCTTCAGATCCACAAAACACAACAAAATGGAGATTGTCAGCTGCTTCAAGGCAAAATAAGTCTGAGAGGATAAATTGTTGAAGAGGGTTTTAATAATAGGATAATTATAGGATAATAATAGGTATAGCCAGAGGAGGCGCAAACTGCAACCACCATGATTACGTTTTGCAAGGAGTGGAGAGAGGCACCAAAGATCTTCTTAACTGCTCTCTTGATGCGTTGGAGGGTTTTCCTGCAGGACGTGGAGCAGGTGAGGTACCACACAGTGATACCGCTGGTCAGGACGCTCTTGATGGTGCCTCTGTAGAAGGTGCATATGATGGGGGCCGGGCCTCTAGCTTTCCTCAGTTTGTGGAAGAAAAAGAGGCGCTGGCTGGCATTCTTAACCAGTGATGTGGTGTTGATGGTCCAGGAGAGGTCCTCTGTGATGTGCACACCAAGGATCTTGGTGCTGCTCACTCTCTCCACTGTAGCACCATTGATGGTCAGCGGTGCATGCTGGGAGCCATTTTCCTGAAGTCCACAACAATTTCCTTCATCTTCTCCATATTCAGAGAGAGATTGTTGTGTTCACACCCCAAGGCCAGGTGGTTCATCTCGCTCCTCTATTCTGTCTCATCATCGTGCTGATGAGACCCACCACAGTCGTGTCATCTGCAAACTTGATGAGGAGGTTGGAGCTGTGAAACGGTGTGCAGTTGTGGGTCAACAGAGTGAAGAGGAGGGGGCTTAGCACACATCCTTGAGGGGCCCCGTGTTCAGTGTCGTGAAGCTGGTGTTCATGCCGACCCAAATTGCCTGTGGTCTCCCAGTCAGGAAGTTCAACACCTGTTTGTCAGGAGGGGGTGGAGACCTCTGTGCAGGTGTGCTTTTGTGTGCCTCAAAACAGGAAAAGAAGTAATTTAGTTCATTTAGCAGAGAGGTGGAGCTGTCGCAGGTCTGCAGGGGGCGCTGGTAGTCCATGATGGTCTGTATCCTTCGCCACAGGCTCTATGTGTCTCTGAAGGGATGAGCTATCCTCCCGGAGTCCTGCTTCTTTGCCTCTCTGATTCCACCTAACAGGTTGGCCCTTGCTGTCCTCAGGCTCTCCTCATCTCCTGCTCTGAAGGCAGCATTCCCACCCCTCCCACAACCCCCCCACCCACCATTATTGCCCCCACTCCCTTCCAATTAGACCCTTAGACCCAGCCCCAACCACATGCAGACAGACACATCCACCTCACCCATTTTACCCATCTGCATTCCCTGTTAAACTTAAAAATGAATACACAATTCCTCTCATCACACACAAATCCTAATGGTTTTTTTCTTATAGTTTCCCATCAACCACAACAAGATCTTTATTGCCAGTGTGTTGGTGTTTAAACTGTTGTCCTTTCAGGTTCTTTGTTGCTCTAAGGAAGCTGGGTTGCTTTTATGTGCTATATAAAGTTAAGTTGAGAAAGTAAAAGAAATGACCTCCATCTTAAATATTAAAAAGCAGCATTAACTTGTGTGCCTTTGGACATTTTGATGCTTTTACATCATCCCTCTGAATTAATCAAATTTTCTAACCCAATTTCTTTTCTTTTATTCTAGAGTTTTTCTCTCTTTCCCTGCCTAAAACCAACTACAAATATAGACAAATGAAATTTTTGTTGCTTGTTCACACAACAATTCTTTCTCAGTCATTTACACACCCATGGTGACTTGTTGTTGTAAATCCCTCACTTTCTCATTCAGCCAGCCACAATGAAGAAGGTCAGCACGGCTCTGGTTACACTCACTGATATGGGTCTTCCACCTGTGTGTGTGTGTGTGTGTGGGACTATGTTCAGCAACAGGCTAAGGCAGAGTCTCTAAAGTTTACATAGGACTCATCAGATGAGAACAGAGGTTGTGCAAGATGTAACATGCTCATTAGCAGCCATTTTGGAGGTCAGAGTCAGAGTCACCTTTATTGTTAATTCTGCTGTATATACAAGATACACAGAGGAATCAAAATTTTGTTCCACTTTTGTAAGTGGACAGAGATATTTTTTTATCCTCTTTATAGGCATACAGCTCATTGATTTTTCCTGATGGGTATCGATGGGCTAAATGGAACGCAGCTTTGGCCGGCAAAATCCCGGGCATGGGAGGAGTTTGGAGAGGCCATGGAGAATGACTTCTAGACGGCTTCAAGGAGATTCTGGCCCACCATCCGGCGGCTCAGGAGGGGAAAGCAGTGCTCCACCAACACTGTGTACAGTCAGGATGGGGGGATGCTGACCTCGACTCGGGACGTTGTGAGGCGGTGGAGGGAATACTTCAAAAACCTTCTCAATCCCACCAACACGTCTTCCGATGAGGAAACAGAGTCTGGGGATCCTGGTGTTGGCTCTCCCATTTCTGGGGCTAAGGTTGCTGAGGTGATTAAAAAGCTCCACGGTGGCAGGGCCTCGGGAGTGGATAAGGTCCACCCAGAGTTCCTTAGGGCTCTGGATGCTGTAGGGCTGTCTTGGCTGACACGTCTCTGCAGCATCGTGTGGACATCAGGGACAGTTCCCCTGGACTTGCAGACTTGGGTGGCGGTCCACCTCATCAAAAAGGGCGACCGGAGGGTTTGCTCTAACTACAGGGGGATCAAATTCCTCAGCCTCCCCGGTAAGGTCTATTCAGGGGTGCTGGAGAGTAGGGTCCATCGGATAGTCGAACCTCAGATTGAGAAGGAGCAGTGTGGGTTTCGTCCCAGTTGTACAACAGTAGACATATAGTCACGAGCTGTGGGTAGTGTCCAAAATATTGAGATTACAAGTGGCCGAAATGAGTTTTCAAAGTACTTTTCAAAGTAAACAAAGTTATTTGCTGATTAAATGACACAATAATTGACATTTATTTTGATTGACATGAATGTCTGAAACAAGGACATGCAAAGTATGTCCTTGTGGGTTCAACCTGTCCAAGGCGACTCTGACAGAGACTTTTGTGACGTTTGTCACAGTAATTTTTCCGTGTCATTTCCGTGGTGAAGGGACCAGTTTCTGCTAAAGCCTAAACAAGATTCTAACACAGACAAGGTTGAATAACAAGTCTTTACCACACTGTGCAACACTCTCAATCATACAGGCCAGAAGACTTTGTAAATGAGCTAACGTTGATCATGTTTCCAGACTGCAATGAAAATGTGGTCGTACAAAGACAGCATCCATAGTGACAGATGTGCTTGCACCTGCCTCTGTCGAAATCTGTTTGGAAGAATCAAAAAGTAGTTTGAGATCTCCCAAGTGACAAATAGGCCCACATGCCTTTTTTTAATTATTGTATTGTTTGCTTCAAATGGAACTAATTATGGCCAAACCAAACGGTACTGTCTCTGAGATATTGGACACCAGAGCTGGGTTTGAAAAGCAAGATCTTTAAGTTGAATTAAGACTGCAATGAGTGAGCTGCTACTATACACTCACAGATTACAAGTTGTGGTTTTTGGAGCTTTGCTGGGGTTGGGTTGTTGGAAATACATGCAAGCCAAACCTTCTAAAGCAAGTTAAAAACAGTTGAAAGTACAACTGAACCCCCGACTGCTTATTCTGTTTGATTGATGAGGTGTACGTGAGAGGAACTGTGAAATAGTTTAGAAGCTTAGCTGTTTGCTTATGTCAGAGAACTCGAGAAAGTTTAATTTAAATAAAATATATATTTGTTACGTTTTAATAATAATGTTAGAGCTAAAGGGCAGAATAAAGTTTTTTTTATTTTACTTATTTTAGACTTTATCTCCATACACTGGAATCTCAGATTGTCCAACACTCATTGTCTTTGTACAGCATGCATGTGTGTTTGTCACTACAAGTTTGTGTTCCTTGACTATTTGTCATACATTTTAGTGACCAATCCAATGTTCATACAAATATTTTAGATGTAAAATAGTTATCTTTCAACAATAGATTTTGTTTTTGCATGCTGGTACAATGATCCTCTCTGATCTGGATCACCTCCAAAATCTAATCAGTTGTTCTTTATTTTATTTCACCGATTTCCTGAATTTTTTTTTTATCAAAATCCATCCATAATTTTTTTAAATAATGTTGCTGACAGACAGATGGACAAGCCAACACCGCCGAAAACATACGTTGGTGCACGCTTCCAACACCGCCGAAAACATACCATCCACCGTTGGCGGAGGTAAAAAACACGTCAAACTTGACTGACATGTCCACAGCCCTTTCATTATACTTAAATAAGACTGTTTTCTTATCAAACTAAAAAGGAACGTAGATCAAGTTCTATGGACGTATACGCTGTGACTATGAACAACATAACTAGAAGGTGATAAAAATAATTCCCTTCTGGAACAGACATGCTTTTCTCCGTCCTTAGTTATCTACATTTAGACTGTTAAATTTTAATTTTATTAATTCAAATACTACTAATAATACTAATAATATCTAGCCTTCAGCATTGTGTACAAATGAGCAGTACCCTCCTTTGTGACACTGAGGGTACGTTTATATGATCTAAAACCTTAAATGAAACATGCTATCTAACTGAATGGATCAGAGTGCAATCTGAACAGACCAAGTATTACATATTTCAGACTGTGTGTGTGTGTGTGCTATGCAGTCATGTGAGTGACAAGTAGCAGGTAGGCCTTCGGTTAAAATGCCACCAGCATGACAAAGATGAGGAAGTGCAGAGCCGGGGAAATTCTGGCACTCCTTTTTCTTTCATCATAATGAATTAAAATGTTTTTAAAATACTGTCACAGATATTTTTCTTTTATGATTGTATTTTTTTTTTTTTTTTTTTTTTTTTTTTGCTATGATATACTGTGCTTAAAAATTCTGAGCCATGGGACAGACACATACCTGCTATTCATTCTCAGGTTTAGAGTTGCTTCTGCTTTCTGACTGCATGAACAGAAACAAATGCATAAATTAACAAAGCTGTTTTGGGAAGTTCACTGTATTAAAATGTTACATATGTGAAGCAAGAGAGTAGAGACACTATGCTGCTGCTGAGAAATGCTACCGGTAGCTAACGCGAGACGCTAACAAAATCAAATCAAATCAAATCAAATTTATTTGTATAGCCCTATATCACAACAAGTTGTCTCAGAGGACTGTACAGAAG
>JBAFTB010000025.1:3821189-3833574 GCA_037177355.1 Melanotaenia trifasciata
TGAATGGGTGAATGTGACGTATATGTAAAGCGCTTTGGATAAAAGCGCTATATAAGTACAGACCATTTACCATTTCCTGAACTTTATTTTTCCATTGCTGGAAAAACAAGAAACATTACTATAATTATATAATTATATTATATAATAATTATATAATTATGTAATTATATTATATATTAATTATATAATTATATAAATATATACTATAGTGAGATAATCTCATTACAATGAGATTACTATCAAAATGTCTTGTATTAAAGTAGTGTGTTTAGTTCCTTTAGTTTTTCCGTAGCCTGTTCAGTCAGAATATGAAAATTAAGATGTTTTTCATCTTCTTATGGCGAGAAAACATTTGCCTGTATGTTTTCTAGTCAAATTATAACTGAAAACAGAAAACAATATTGTTACAGTTTGTTTATGGACAAAGTTGTTTCAGACCCTTTAGTCCGTTCCTGCATGCTAACCGCTAGCTTGCCAATGGCATTTTCCAGAGACGTTAGCCTTGAGCTAACTTATCAAATTTTTTTTATATGTGTAATCTTACTTTATATTCCCAAGACAATGAATGTATTTCCAGTGAGTTATTTTCTCTATATTTGCTTAATTTTTGCAGTTTTCCTAAGTGGAGGCATTGTAGTAATAAGAAACATTTTAGTTTTCAGCCTTCCTACTCTGCTCTTCGGAGATTTTCTGTTGTTGATACAGAACAAATGCCTGCTGTTCAGGTCTCTGTGAGGTTGCAGTGTTATCTAATAACTTTCTGAGATCAGCAAATTCTAGTTTGTGGTCCCATTTATGATCAAGTTACCACAAATTACCACGTTCTGTTGCAGCATTGATGCAGAATCATTCCCGTCCGCATCTCGATGCATCATAGAAAATCTTACATTCATCACCCCTGTTGTTCAGCTAACTATGTTTTCCCCATTCTTTTGCCCTCTTAGATTTATATTTTGTATGCTGTATAGTGCTATGTTTTATTTTGTTTGTTTTTTGAATGGTTGTTTTAATGATTACGGTCTGTAATGGAATTTTGACGGCTGTGATCTTGCCTTGAAAAAGAGATTTTGTAATCTCAATGGGACTTCCCTGGTAAAACAAGGGTTGTACAGTAGGTACTTGGCATGGTGACTGCATCACTTCATCTGCTTCTCTTCTCATCCTTAAATTCCCACCACTCTGAAACAGGGAAAATCTGGACTCATTAGCGATGTGCCATGCACAAAAGAGTCAGCTATGAGAGCCGATGCTTTGTAGTGAATCAGAAGAGCCGATTCCCATCGAGTGAGAGCCGGCTCCCGTTTTTGTTTTTTTTTTTTTGCTCTGTGCTCAGCTCAAAGTGTTCAGTCCCAACTCTGCCCACGGCATTGCTGGGAGGTTGTACGGCGCTACACTGTAAGTGACACATCAGACAGCTATGTGGAGAGTTCGTGAGTGAGTGCGTTGTGTCATCAAACCCTACTGACAGAGAAGAGAAACCGGATCAACCCGTCCTAAATGAGGCATCTTATTTTTCTGAGTGCTAAATTTCACTGAGGACATTAATGCTGCGTTGAGTTTGGTTCTCATTCTATTTTGTGTATTTGTTTGCTGTTTTTTGTTCATTTGTGCATTTTTTTAAATATTAAACAAAGTAAGTGGTTTTGTATCAGAATAAATGCACAAAAGGAGGCAAATATAAGGCTTCTTGTAAAAATACTGAACACAAAAGGGTTTTCAAAACACAATTTATTTTTGAGAAGTTAATGTAAATTATAGGGCTAAAAAAGCCAGCTCTTCTTTGGGAGCTGAGCCATAAGAGCCGGCTCTCTGAAAAGAGCTGAACATCCCATCACTAGGACTCATCAGACCACATGACCTTCTTCCATTGCTCCAGAGTCCAATCTTTATGCTCCCTAGCAAACTGAAGCCTTTTCTGTGGTTAGTCTCACTGATTGGTGGCTTTCTTACACAGCGGTCCAGTCCCAATCCTTTGAGTTCCCTTCACACTGTTCATTTGTATTTGTATTTATTTTGATCTCCATTAGCTGTTGGACTACAGCTATTCTTCCTGATATCAAACCAACATGCTTCTCTTGAGACAATGTTTTACACCAGTTTTTCACAACACCTAAACAGTGATTAAAAAGAATACAAAAAAGCTTTTGGAAAGTTTCTGCAATCTCCTTGGATGTTTTCTCTGCTTGATGAATGCCAATGATTTGACCCTCCTTAAAAAGATTAACATCTTTCCACGACCATGTAATGTGTCCTTTTACAGCGTTGTTTAACCCCTGTGTTCTCAGCAAATTTGGCACCCTCTGGTGACCCTCGTGGCCAAACGTGTCCATGCAGAAACACGGCTATAAAATCATCATATATCAATATTTTTTCTCCTTTTTTTCATAAATCATTTAAACAACTTCTGTCCTGCTCAAAACTACCAAACATTCAACCAGTTTTAGGATTTTAACCCTTTGAATGCTAGTTTGAATATTTGAATTTCTGGCTCATTAATTACAAACAACAACAACAACCCCCAAAAAAACACCAAAAACAAAACTGAATTATTTTCTATTTAATAGATGTTAAAGGGATGAGTCTTTGGAGGTGATTAGATACTTGCATATATATGTATATATAATCCTATTATAAAAGCTAATTAACAAAATTGATTGGATTTCATAGGTAGTGTCAGTTTAAACTCAGTTTATTTAAATCAAGGTTAAATACCCACCTGTTCTCTACTGCATTTGAATAGTGAATCACCCTGTTGTTGAACTGTGCTATAAAAATAAACTTGTCTTGGCTAATGTCAGAAATTTCTTCTGGGGACTCTCATAGGAAAAATGTACATGGGAAAAAAACTGCTATAAAATAATCAAACTTTGGTTGTGATTAGAGTATTAGACATGTCAAAGATCAACAGCAAAACTGATCTGATGTCATTAGTATTTTTTAAGTTGTATCAGCTACTTTGTTTGGTGACCTTCGTTTCCAAAAGTATCCCACTGACTTTCATTAAAACTATACATGTTCATCTCATTGTCATTACAGTTTGAAACTATTTATTCTTCATTGTCAGCATTTTATTTAGGAAGAATAGGGATATTTAAAGATTTCACTGAATTCCATTTATCATTTATTCAAATGGTTTCCTGGTTTAATGCGGATGCTGACAATCCTAGTATTTTTGACAGTTATACTCTGGAATCACGGGCCCCTGATGGGCTCAATTCACAGGGGTGACAGGCGACATTCGTGCAGGTGAAATGTTGCTCTTGTACTTGTAGACATGCACACTGGGATTTATAACATGACACAAGATCTTGCTTGAATTACTGAGGCTCGGCAAGATCTTAGCACATAAACACACAACTGCCTACCTGTGTCACCTCCATCCAAAATCAGCTTCTCTTGCCAAGATAATGTCAAATTCAGATGTCTTCATTCACCAGTATGGATTACGTTCACATGTAAATTATTTTGCTGCTCACTTTAGCGGCTAACGCTAATGGGCTCTTATTGTCTGTTTCTTTTCCCTCAATGAACAGGTTTATCCCAAAATGTATTTCTAATTGTTCATCTGAGCTTGAATTTACCAAATTCTGAAAACCTGAATGAATTATATGATATTTTACAATATTCTGATGTGAAAGAAGTCAAGACTAAAGACTAAAAGATTATGTATTTATTTCTTTAACATGACTGACGCATGCCGAAAATAGAAATCAGGAATCCTCATTTATAGACGGCTGATATGATGATGTTTTGTACTCAGCAAGAATAAACACATTTCTCTTGTAAAACTGTTAGTATCCATAGTTTCCAGGTAAGCTATGGATTCTATGGTAATAAGGATTAATCAAAAGAAAATGTGGTCTTCCACGATGGCAAATATGCATAATTTTATTTTTTCATTTATTTTTGAGTGTGGCTTGGTGTCAAAATTTGCACATATTTTCTAAATCCAATTAGTTGCTCATCAGGGATGGAGCTAGAGAGATGGGCAGGGTGGTACTGGCAACAAATGAAATCTGACTGGACATGTAAAGCCATTGACTACTGCCACATCAAACTCCTTAAAATATAGTTTCAAAATAGTCAAGGCTAAAACCAAAGCAATGATAGGTATGACCCCAGCGTTATTTAAAGTGAAACCTTATTTTCTTTTAATTCTAAGGAGGAAGAAATGTACTACATTCTTAAAAAATGGTTTAATAATTTGCCCAATTTAAATATCTTCATGTCTTTCTGAACAGGTCATAAATTTGAGAACTGCTAAGGTGTTCTGCCACCCAGCCACAATGTAGTCCATTGAAACACATGCAGCAATATGTGGGAGCATCACGGTTTAATGCAACCAATTTCTCTGCTCTGGTGATTTCAAAGAGGGGAAGTCAGTAAAGGTAAGTATATTTAGAATATACTGTGAAATATGGATGCGAATTAATTGTGCAAATATAATTGTACTGGTGGATAAGATACAGTCTTAATAACTGACTGGTGTAGCTTGAAAACCTCATAGGTACCAAAGATTTTGTGACCTTATAAGATTGGACTGGGAGATTCCTGCTTTTTGATTTTATTATAATGGAAGGATATCGCTTTGATAAGGATGTAAGAAAGTTAGCACTGAACTGTAACGTAGGTCCTTTTGTCTGATATCACTACAGGTAAGAGCAAATATTTTGTCCAACACCATCAGATGCATGTAGAATGAGGATTGTAATAGATAAAAAACAGTGAGCCCTTGTTCTGTACCCTCAACTTCTATGGAAAACAGGCCCTACAAACAAGCTCGCATAAGCACATTTTTACTTTTTTAGATGATTAGATTTTTTTTTTAAGATTTGACAATTTATCCAATTACCCACACACAAATGCAGGTGATGGAGGGGTTAAAAAACACAGGTAGCATTTTGAGTTGCAGGGCAGCGGAAACAGTGAGAAAGAAAGGAACTCTGCAACTTAAAAAGATTGCCCAGATATGAAGGAAAAGTTTGATGTTTGGCAATAAAAGTCTGAGTTAGATCCTATAGGAAGCAGCACAGCAGATGCCTGCCTTAGTTTAATTTAAGAACTGTACCACATGTTAACACATGCCTAGCTCAACTTCCATTTATTCAGGAAGCAGAAGCAACTTAGCCTGGATTGATAATGTTGTGATGGAGTTTTGAAAGTAATCTGATCTACTCATGAGACTGATACTCATTAAAACAGATACTGTAATACGGATTGATATGGATTTTTAGTGTTTGAGGCTTTCTGTGTGAAAATGTGTTGAAATAGGTTGGAACCACAGTTTTAGCAAAGGAAAGAGCAACAGCTGGAACACATCTGAAATCTTAGATTTGTGTTGCAAGTATGAGATAAATTTGAGGATTTATTTTATTATATCTGTTTTTGTATTTTCTTGTCTGTCTCTAACTTTGTTAACAGGAATGGCAATATCAAAGAGTTTGCTGGCCATCTTTGCCCTTCTTGTGGCAGTACTTATTTTGGAAACAAAGAAGATCAACTATTTTTCTGGTTCAGTTTTACCGGTAGGTCTACTGCACTTGTTTACTGTACTCAAAAGAAAATATGGGACATATGCAAGTACACTTTTTTTTCCCTTATTTTATATAAATAATCATTATTTCTGCCTTTGTTTTGTGTCAGGAACACCATGAAGAATATTTCCTACCCCACAAGCGGGAAAAAAGGAGTGGTAATTCTAATAAATTCATATGACAATGATTCAGCAGTTGAAGATTTAGAAAATAAGAGTTAAACCTGTTTCAAATCTGTGGGTGTATTGAAGTTTTTACTGCAAGTAAACAAACTCCAGTTCCTGCGTTATTCTTTGCTACAACATGGAAAACCACATAATAAGAACCATTTTCACGGTGCTTTTGATTATAGTGTAGAAGCAGCAGCTTGACACTAGCATACTTCACTTCTGTCAGCTGAGGAGGAGACAGAAGATAGCGTACCATCATCGCGACAGGACAAGGGAACGAGCATGCACAGAACAGAATAATTTAAAGTGGAATGAACATATACATCAGGGGTGTCCAAAGTTTGTCCTCAAGGACCACTGTCCTACAGGTCTTGGATGTTTTGTGCTGCTGCACACCTGAGTCAGATTGATGAGTCAACATACATGTGCAGAACTTGACAACAAGCTGTTGAAGAGAGCCATTTAATTTGAATCAGGTGTGTTGGATCAGGGAGACTCTAAAACCTGCAAGACTGCAGCTCTCGAGGACCAGAGCTGGACACCCCTGGTACATGAATGTTCATTTTCATTCAGAAGTAGGTGTTTATAAAGTCATTTTTAATCTTTTTAAAGAAGATTTAATTTTTGTTCTGAATTAAAGAGGAATTAAAACTCAAATGTAAACTTGCCCATTGTCATGTTTTTGGCATGCACGCATGCAGGCAGATACAAATTAATGTTACAAGAATATACAACCCCAAGCAGCCACGAGAACAGCTGCATTTAAAGGACAAAAATAGATCAAACTATGACCCTTTTCTGATTCGTCCAAAGTAATGTTCATATCTAAACCAAACCAGGAAATAAGACAACTGTCTCAGTAGTGTTATGCTACAGTCTTAATCTCATATCTTTGAGAAGTGCTTCATTATGTTGCTTCCTCCAACCACCCTGCATACCAACGTAGAAGGAATTTTAAGCTTGTTAAATCATCAATCAACAATGAAAACCTGCTCTGATGTGAAAGCATTTAGATGAGGAGCATTTTTCTTTGGCAGTTTGTCAGGGCAGTTCAGTCTTTCATTTCAGATGGAGGCTTATTTTTAAAAGAATAGGTTTTCTGCAGGCCAGCCTTGCAAAAAGTCATAGTTTATACCGGCCTATCTTTAATATGCTAACTGAGGTCTGGAGTGCGGTCTGTATCCATTGGGTTGTTTACAGTTTCTGATCATTGCACAGTCTGACCTTGAGGGGAATTTCCTGAAATTCCACCCCTGGGGAAAATGGAAACTCATGTTTTTATGTAGATAATGTTGTGAAACTGGAAAGGCTTCTGCATTTCTAGAAGTTCCCACACTGATGGTAATCATTTCACTGAATGAAGTGAATTAGCAACACTTAATTTAATGAATACTGCCCCTGCATCTTGATTTATTTATTAGTTGTAATAAATAAATTATTTATATAAAGGGACAGATTTTTAATTTATTTTTTAGAATAAAAAAACTGTCTTGGAGTTTTTTTCTTCTTTCTTTTTTTTTTAAGGAAGAATCTTTCTATTCAGGAAACGTAAGCTTGATCTTCAGTCTAAATCAGATATGATTGTGATGTTAACAGTTGTAACTTGTTAACAAACAAGAAAATAATCTTCCTGTTTCCTGGTGAAATTATCTTACAGAGCAGGTGGCTCAGGCTGAATATGACGTTGATGTGGAGCTGAATCTGACAGATATCAGAACTGTTGACTTCCTCAGGAATCTACTGAACAGTGGGAGCTTCAGTCTGACCTTAAGTTCCAACGTGAATGTTACAAACATTAACTTCACCACTGGTAAGAAAACTTTGAATAAACCATGACCTCAGTTTGTGTCTACTTACATCTTTGCAGTATTATAGATACTTATAAGGAATGCCCAAAGGCTGCGTTGGCTTTAGACTTAGTTAAAAGCATGGTCTCAAGGAAGCTGTACCGCTTCGGAAGTGCAGACAAAACCTAAAACATTGAAATGAGCAGAAAAAAGAACTTATCACAGCCAAAACACAGTGCAGCAGTTCACAGATGTTGTACGACACAAAGGTCCTTTAAATTAAAACACCATGTCAAACACAGATGAATAAATTGTGGTTTAATGATTTTTGCAATTGTTATAGAAAAATTACCAAGAGTCTGAATGAGTAAAAGTAATTAGAAGATTTATTACAGGAGAAGTATAAAATACAAAAAATTTACTTGCAAGTTGAGAGTGTCGTCCAGACTCTGACTCTGCATCATTAGCATCAGTTTTTATTCAACCTGCTTCCAGCTGAGGATCAGTCTCTCAAACTGATAGTAGGAGAAAGGAGATTGAGAGGCGCCATTCTCACCCAATCAGGCTGTCATTTTCTAAACAACTGTTTTCTATTAGCTGCCTATCAGTCTCATCTTCCTCCCACGTCATGAATCTGAAAGAATGTTCAGTCTGTCCTCACATACAATGACCCAACAGGAGAATAATAACATCAATGTTCTATATCAGTAATGTATTATATCAGAAGCAAAAGAAAACACACATCATGAAATGTAATTGAGATTAATAAATGAATGAATGCATTTTATAAGTAAAAGAATGATTACACTTGTAGTTATTGTATGAGTAAATATGACTGATTACCATATGCATTAAAATTACTTCCACACAATGCACCCTGTACGCAGCATTTCACTGAGAGAGATGGGAGAGAATGGGAGAAGTCCTTCAAACTGTAACACGATGGCTCATCTGGCTCATGTTGCTGCATGAATGTACAAGAAATTAAAACTCCTTACAATAAAACTTTGGAACAAGAGGGATTATCTTTTGGTAATTTCTTGATATAAAATTGAATAAAACATGAGTTGTGGAGCATAAATACTGTATTAACTAATTTAATGAGTATAGTTTTGTAAAAGTACTGTACCTGAAACTGTCCTGTGAATGCTGCTCTTATTCAAACCTCTTACTTCACACTTTACTGTATTGTAAAAACAAATTTATATTTATAATATTGACATTTTTCCTTACAACAACAATAAACCAGACTTTTATTGTATTTATTTAGTTCTTATGTTATATATTTTATATTAGTGTAAAACAATCAGGTGTTAAGGAGTTAGAATATTTTTTCCAAAACCAAACTGCTTGACTATTTTCCCTGAATTGCAAATCATTTAGCAGTTTTTTCCAGCTTAAATAAAAATAAATCCATCAGGACAGACTGTCCTATTAAAAAAAAAAAACAACAACAACTTTAGGGGTTTAAAAGTTTTTTTTGTTTAACCTTTTATCACCTGACCAAAGTGGATTCAGCCTTCTGAAGTCTTTCCTTTAAAAAAATGAAATAAAAATAAAAAAATAAAAGAAATAAAAGATAAGCATGTAAGTATGGTATATTACTGTGTAATATCAGAATTATTGTAGTGCAATGGTATCCACCAGGGGGCAGAATGCAAGGATCAGTTGTATATTACAGAGTTCTGAGGAAAGTTTTTACCATAATGTGATGCAATAGGTCTGTGAAAGTGTATGAATCAAATATGATAAGTACTATAAGTAGAATAAAGCACTTAACAGAATAAAATAAAGTTGTTTACAGCGTTTAGAATGAAGAAATTCATTCTTGTGACCACTCCTACTTGTATGAGTATGTGCATGAATGGATGAATATGGCTTGTAATAAAAATAAAGGTTTTGAATAGTCAAAAAGACTTCAGAAAAAATCTAAATATCAATAGTGTATTTAGACATAAATAATGTCATAAAATGCAACAAACTTTTAGTGTTTACATCAGAATCTGAAAAGGGAAGAAACTAAGTGCTGGAGAGATAATAGTTAAACTAACACAACAGGAACTGTGACATTTTTGGGACTTACAAACTGCACTGTAATTTATGTCAATATGGCCTCTGGGGCTTTATTAAGGTTAAACTTTAACAATGAACCATACAAAATCCTGCAGTATCTCAGCAACATTGGCCCATTTGCTTTGGAAACCAAGATTCATATTAACACTTCTTATTTGTCATTTAGATTTTACACTCTTACTTTAAAATCTTTTATGTCTTTTCTTTTCAGTGTGCCATCCCAATGGTAGCAAGTATGAGTGCAGATGTGAAGATGAGTATGCTTGGTCCAACGAAGACTGTATGACATATGGAGCCTGTGATGAGTTCAGTGGTAACACATGTAGCTGCATCAACAATATTCCACTCAATGGGCAAAGATGTCAGCCAAAAACAAGTAATTATCTTTAATGAAGCTTGCTTTATTCAAATCTAAATCTTATAGTAGTAAAATTTCTTTTGCACTTCCTAATTGCATTTCAGCTATTGTAATAAATAAACTTTTTCTCTTTTCTTTGCCCACTAGAAAATGAACAGCAGTATAAATACATCATTGAGGTTGAAATCACTGTTGGCTACAGAGCAGTGATTGAACTGCTAAAAGACAGTATTGGAAACACCAGTTTTCCATTCAGAGTCAACAACGCAGTCAATATCACACAAATTGACATAATATTCACAGGTTAGTATTTTGAATTTTAAGCTGGTAACTGTGAAAGTAAATGATTTAGAAAAGGAGGTCAGAGTCCACATGAGTTTTAATACATCATCTCATCGGCTGGATAAGCTTACTGTACCATTAGCTGGGAATTTAAACCCTAATATGAACAGAACAATTCATTCATGGCCTTTTAAGTTTTTGAAAAAGGAGGGATATATCAAATTGTCTCAAGAAAATGGAGTTTATTAGGTGTCACAACATAAATAGTTTCTAATTAGATTTTCTTTCAACAGTTCCTCTACCTGTTCATGATTACCTGATTTTTATTGAGATCAACACAACTGACTCGACTCAGCTGAGAAACACTCTCAAAGATGCAACCTTCCCTGTCCAAATCACCCCTGATGTAAACATCTCAGATACTGATATCACTACAGGTAAGAGAAGATATTATGTTTTTTAAAAACAAATTTTAACTCAGTAGAAAGTGATCTATGAATAGTTCTCTGGCATTAGGCGTCACTAAAGTTAGCTGCCATCAAGCCATTTCTGAAGAAAAGGACTCTAGATGCCTCTATAATGAATAACTATAGACCTGTCTCTAACCTCTCTTTTATATTCAAGATTATTAAGAAAGTTATTTAACCAGCTCAATAATTTTTTTAAATGGAAGCGGAAATCTTGATCAATTTAATTCATGCTTCAGACCTCATCACAGCCCCAAAACAGCTCTGATCAAAGTGTTAAAAGACTGATTCTGGTCATGTATCAGTCCTGGTTCTGCTGCAATGTGTTTAATATTGGAAATCACAGAATCCTGTTGCACAGGTTAAAAAATTGGACTTTCTGGAGAGGTCCTTTATTGGTTCAGGTCCTATTTAGAAGTCCAATGTCATTTCATTACGATTGGCAGCTATGAATCTGAGCAAGGGGCCATGACTTGTGGAGTCCCCCAAAGGTTAGTTCTTGGCCTTCTGCTCGCTTTGGGTCAAATATGGCAGAAATTTAATTATCAGAGTTATGCAGATGATGCACAACTTTATGTGTCTCTGTCACCAGATGACTGCAGCTCAAAAGACTTACTGTATCAGTGTCTGGAGCAAATAAACATTTGGATGAGGGAGAATTTTCTACAAATAAATGAAGACAAATCTGGCATTATTCTGTTTGGAAGCAAAGAGAAGAGGGTCAGCATTGGTAAACACCTGGAGACTCTGGCTCTTAAAATCACTGACCAAGTTCGTCAGCTCTGACTTTCAATAGCCACATCAAAACTGTCTGCAGCAAATGTTTTGTCTCCTAAAATGAGCAGGAGAAACTTATCCAAGAGTATCCAGTAGGATTACTGTAATTGTATTTTACTGGACTTCCTAAAAAGAGCATTAAACATTTGCAGCTCATCCAGAATGCTGCTACTAGAGGTTTAACCAGCAAGGAAGAGATCTGCACACATCACACTAGTTTAACATCTTTAGAATGGTTTCCTGTCAGTCACAGAATATATATTAAAACTCACCTGATAGTTTACAATTCACAGAAAGGTTTAGGCCCAGAATACATCTGTGATATGTTCAGAAAATATAGATCTTAGATCCAAAGACTCTGGTCAACTAGACCAGACCAGAGTCCAGACTAAACATGGAGAAGCAGCATTTAGGTGTTATGCTGCAAACATGTGAAAGAAACTGCCAGTTTCGATTAAACTTTCACCAAATGTAAACATTTTTAAATCCATGTTAAAAACATGTGCCTATGCATGAAATCTGAAATCTGCACCGAATCTTTTAACTTCTCTGAACTGCTGTTTGCTTTATATATTATTAGTTTTATACACACACACACACACACACACACACACGCACACACACACACACACACGCACGCACACACACACCCACACACACACACACACACACACACACACACACACACACACAGCTAAATTATGTGTTAATACAATTTTAATTGCGTCACTCGTATCTCTCTACTCTTTTTGAACAGAAAAGCTCTAAGAATAAACTTGCATAAGAAAATAATTTGTTTCTGTTTGTTATTTTATTAATTATTTACTCTTTCATTTTTCATCATTTCTGTCTAAAAGAAAATGTCCTGGGGTCTCATTTATAACCGTTGCGTACGCACAAAATGGGGCCTGAAACTGGCGTACGCCTCTTTTCACGC
>JBAFTB010000025.1:3839541-3851733 GCA_037177355.1 Melanotaenia trifasciata
TGTCGGACATACGGATCATGTGACAACATGATGAATGACACATGTGGATGCATCAATGCCATTCCTCCTGATGGACAGTACTGCCAGTCTGTGTATCAACAAAGTAAGAAGTTTGACAAAATACTCTAAATTTTTGATGAAAACATTGAAACTTATGTTGACCATTAAAGAGATCGTACACACATCATCCCTGGCACAGCTGTTTCTGTTTAATAAATTTGATGTCATTTTCCTACAGATCTCCTTCCTTGCCCACCACTACCTCCTGTAAATGGTACGATATGCAAGCTGTTTTCTTCTACTCTATATCACCCAGCTACTGCTTTACTGGAATATTTTACAGAAATGTAGATATTGTTTTGTGGTCAAATTGTGGAGGCAAGGATAAAACATAAATAAATAAATAAACATTATTACTCAAAACTTTTTGTGAACGACCAATGAACCTAAATATAATTCAGCTACCATTACATGTCTGTTTAACACTTGATTTTTTAATTCTTGGTTAGACATTAACAGCTTGTATTATATTCTAAATGTTTCTTTCTAGATTCAACAACAGCAGCTCCTGTTACATCCCCAACAGCATTTTTAACAAGTAAGTTTTTGAAAATTATTTTGTGAATTCTCCAGCATTAACAATGAAAACATTTTTTTTTAAAGTGGCCATTTATGCAGTTTTTTTTTTTTGTGTGTTGGTATCTTGAAATCAGTTAGCACATGATTTAATTGAGTGTTATTCCGTTCTCTTCCTGGCAATGGTTTCCCTGAACTCTAACAAAGTCCTATGTTTCAACAACCTTAATTTTTCAATTATCTCTAGAAAACAGACCTTGTTATTTAAGATAACAAGCTAGTTAACTCTTTATCTTCACATAATGATGTTAAAAGCTTTTAGCTTTCATATGTCACCTTTTTACATATTCAGTTATGACTGTTGCAAAAATAATAATGGAAAAAAACAGCTTTCAGTTGATCTAGTTTTAAATATTTTCTTGCCTTTTTGCCTGCATTATTAATTGGTGATGTAAAGATTGATCCTTACTCACAAGCAAAATATTTTTTGCCACACATCTTTACATCTGTTTCAAAAAGAATCTCCATAATATCTTGCATTGTTAGAAGTCATTGGACTCAACCGAAACCAACCAGTAATTGTTTAAATATAAGGGGTAATGTAAATGTCCTGGTTTCCAAGTGTTTTTGTTTTTTTTTCTATATCACATAAGAGCACTTAACTGTTCCATTCTTTAATTGGTTTATTTTTTGTTAAGTGCAAACAAATCTGCTTAATATTTGCCATGTTTGTATGACAACATTTTCAAATGCCAATGGTAACTTAAATTTAGTTTAAAAACATGGTCATGTTTTACTTTTTATTTACATTTATTTTCTTTTAACCACCTGAGACCTGCGCTTTAGTTTGACTTACCTTAGAGAGAACTAGTGATGTGCCATGCTCAAAAGAGCTCTGAGAGCTGATGTCTGGTAGTGAATGGGAAGGTTATTTTTTTTCCTTTCGCTGAGTGCTTATCTCTCAGTGTTTAGCCCCAGCTTTGCAGACAGGCATGAGGAGAGTACGTAAGTGCGTTGTGTCATCAAACCCTACTCACCTATTTTGTGGATTTGTTTGCTGTTTTTTGTTCATTTGTGCAATATTAGATTTATGTTGAAATATTAAACAAAAGTAAGTGGTTTTGTATCAGAATAAATGCACAAAAGGAGGCAAATATAAGGCTTCTTGTAAAAATGCTGAACACAAAAGGGTTTTCATAAAACAATTCATTAATTTTTGAGAACTTAAGGTAAATTATGGAGCTAACACAGATGCTAAATTAAGAGCCGTTCGGGAGCTCTCTGAAAAGAGCCGAACATCCCATCACTAGAGAGAACTGATAAATCAAAATGCATGATTTGTGATTATACACGTTTATATGATTATGCATATTTTATTATATATGATGTAGATATAAATATAATTTTAAATTGAAAAACAAAGTCTCTTCTGACACCACAAAATGGCATTGTAAGTGTACAACAGGTTCCAGTTCCACAGAATTTAGTGTTATGTTGCAGACAGTCACATATTTGATGTTCTCATGTGAGGACTCTAGGATTCAGGAGGTTAAATGATTTATGTGCATGGTTTTCCTTACATTTCTTTCTACTTTTTCATATTCTAAATCTGTTGCCACAGGCGTGATCATAACAAGTGCCACAACACATGTAACAAATAAGAGCTTCTTAGTAATTATTATATTACATTTACTTGGCAGAGGTACACAACAGCTGCTGTTGAAATATGTTTGTTTTGGTTTAAAAAAAAAACAAAAAAACAACAACAACAAAAGCATCCAATCTAGGAGCCTTTTTCATGTATCAGTTTTGCCTTATAGGGTGTAGCAACACATTGACTTACATCACTACATCAGTTCAATAATCAAGGAGTCATTGGCATCAACTTAAATAAAAAATGTCTATCTACACATTAATCATTTGTATGATTTGCCTAACCCACCAAAGTTGGCACTAAGAAAAAAGCCAAATATATAGGTTACTTTACATTTTTTCCATCGATCCATCAATTCTCCTCCGCAAATCCGAGGTTGGGTTGCAAAGAGCGTAGCTTAAACAGAGAGACCCCGACTTCCTTCTCCCTCGCCACTTCTTCAAGCTTCCCCAGAGGAATCTTGAGGCATTTTAGTTCGGTACTCCATACTCCCAGTCCATCCCCCACAGGACTTATTGGGGGACACAGTCAAACGCCAACCAGGACGAAAGCCACATTGCTCCTACTCACTCTGAGGTTGGACTGTTTGACTGACCCTACTCTTCAGAAACCGAATAGACTTTACCAGGAAAGTTTAGAAGTGTGATCCCCCTGTAGTTGGAACACACTCTCCGTACCCGCTTTTTGAAGAGGCAGGCCAATACCCCAGTCTGCCAGTCTAGAGGAACTGTCTCTGATGTCCATGCAGTGTTGCAGAGGAATGTCAATCAAGAGAGCACCACAAATTCCAAAGACTCGAGGAACTCTGGGCAAATCTTGTTCACCCCCGGAGCCTTGCCACTGAGGAACTTTGTAACCACCTCTGCAACTTCAGCACTGAAGAATAGGGGAGCCCATCCCAAAGTCCCCCAACTCTGCTTCCCCATTGGAAAATGTGTAAGTGGAATTGAGGACTAAAAAGTATTTCTTCCTCTGACACACAACGTCCAAAGTCAAGGTCAGCAACATCTCATCCCTACTGTACACAGTGTTGATGGTACACTGCTTCCCCCTCCTGAGCTGCCCGATGGTGGACCAGAATCTCCTTGATGCCATCCAGACGTTGTTCTCCATGGCCTCTCTGGACTCCCATGCCCAAGCTTTTACCTTGGCTACTGCCTCGGCTACATTCCACTTAGCCTGCCAATACATTTTCAGTTCAATTCAGTTCAGCTTTATTTGTATGGAGCCAGTTCACAACAATGTCAACTCAGGACACTTTACAGGCAATAAATTCAAGCTAATTTGTTGCAATCCAATCAGTATTCATACAAGCCAGTTCATAATTAATAATAGCCTAGATAAGGAAAACCAACAGATCTTGACTGTCAGGAGTCCCACAAGCCAAAAAGGCCTAATAGGACTCTTTCTTCAGCTTGATGGCATCCCTCACTGCTGGTGTACACTGATGAGTTTAGGGATATTGCCACAACAGGCACGGCAGTTCCAAACAGCAGTTTCAACAATGGAGTTGTGGAACGTAGTCCTGTCAGACTCAGTGTCCCCGCCTCAACTGGGACATGACTGAAGCTCTGTCAGAGGTGGGAATTGAAGCTTTTTCTGGCAGGGGACTCCGCCAGATGTTCCAACCAAACCATTACAACAAGTTTGGGCCTGCTAGGCCTGATCAGTATTCTCACCTACCATCTGAGCCAACTCATCACAATGTGGTGATTAGTTGATACTGCTACCCCTCTCTTTACCCGAATATCCAAGACGTGGCTTCGAGTCCAAATATATAACTACAAAGTTGATCATTGAACAGTGGACTAGAGCTCCTGGTGCCAAGTGCACATGTGGACACTCTTATTCTTCAACATGATGTTCATAATGTGAAAAGCACCAAAACGGCCACAAGTCTGATGACACAACTACAAAGTTAACTAACTTGAGTGGAAGAGAATCCAGCCCTTCTTGAGAAGCTGGTTCCACCTCAAGCTCCTTTCCCGTCAGAGAGGTGACATTCCATGCCCCTTGAGCTAGCTTCTGCAGCCAAGGTTTGCACCGTCAGGGTACTCGCCTTTAGCCACCGCCCAAATCACATTGCACCAGACCTCAATGTCCCCTCCCATGCATGGTGGGCACATAGGAGGGAGAAACCATTACATACTATGGGCTGAGCATAACTGGGTTCCATGGGCACAGGCCTAGTCAGCAGGTGCTCACCTCTGTGCTCTACCTCCAGGCCTGGCTTCACAGGAAGGCCTGATGAGCCACATTCGGGCAAAAGAAACCTGGCTCCATTATTGTTTTCCTTTATTGGGCTATGCTGAGCCACCCTTTGTCTGGTCCCTTGCCTAAAGACCTGTTTGTCAATGGTGACCCTATCAGGGGCATGAAGCCTCTGACAGCATAGCTCCTAGGGTTACTGGGACACTCAAACCCCTTTACCATGATTTCAATGGAGAGGGCATTTATGGGAATAAAACTAAAGCAACCAGTTATGTACCTTTGGTTGATGTGAGTTAAAGTAACTAATGTGTTTTTTTACAGATTCAACAACAGAAGCACCAACTACAGAGACACACACTACAGAAATACAAACTACAGGAACACCACGTACAGGAACACCAACTACAGAAATAGCAACATCAGAAACACCAACTATAGAAACACAAAGTACAGAAACAACAACAACAGAAATGCCAACCACAGAAACACAAACTACAGAAAAACTAACTACAGAAACACCAACTACAGAGACACCAACCACGGAAATACCAACTACAGAAATACCAACTACAGAAACACAAACTACAGAAACATCAACTAGAGTAATACCAACTACAGAAACAGCAACTACGGACACAGCAATCACAGGAACACCCATCACAGAAACACCAACTACAAAAACAGCAATTACAGAAACAGCAAATACAGAAACACCAACTACAGAAATGCCAACCACAGAAACACAAACTACAGAAAAACTAACTACAGAAACATCAACTACAGAAGCACCAACTACAGAGACACCAACAACAGAAATACCAACAACAGAAGCACCAAAAACAGAGACAAACACTACAGAAATACCAACTATAGAAACATCAACTACAGAAATACAAACTACAGGAACACAAACTACAGAAAGACCAACTACACATCCACCAACCATGGAAATACCAACTACAGAAATACTAACTACAGAAACACAAACTACAGAAACATCAACAAGAGTAATACCAACTACAGAAACACCAAGTACAGAAAAACCAACTACAGAAATGGCAACATCAGAAACAGCAACTACAGAAACAGCAACTACAGAAATGCCAACCACTGAAACACAAACTACAGAAAGACCAACTACACATCCACCAACCATGGAAATACCAACTACAGAAATACCAACTACAGAAACATCAACTAGAGTAATACCAACTACAGAAACAGCAAATACAGAAACATCAACTACAGAAATGCCAACCACAGAAACGGCAACTACAGAAGCACTGACTACAGAGACACCAGCTACAGAAATACCAACTACAGAAATGACAATAAATTCAACAAGTTAGTGTTTAAATATGACTATTATAAAATGTAAATATTATCAATCATTCTTTTAAGTAATTCATGATGGAACAATTATTGCTATTTCAACAGCAACCAAAATGATTGTGAAAACAAATGTTTTCTTTGTGACACAACAATGTCATTTACCTACATTATTTGTTTGGTTAATTATCTTTATAGATTAGATATAACACATTTCTTTATTTACCATATTTACTTAATTTACTTTATCAAACTTTCTATAGTTGAAATTGGGTAAGACATAAACTCAATGTTCCTAACAAAGAGTAAATTATCCTCAAGTTATCCTCATGTCCTGTATACAGAGTGAATTAAAACAAATGACATTGACTTGTACAATGTCAGTGTTATTTCATAATTTCAAAATAAGTAGTAATAAAAAAGGCAGGGAATTGTCTTGGCTGTACAGCACCTATTTAGTATAATAATTACCTTTATTGTTATTGCAACAAATAATTGTGCTGTATGTATGCCACAATTGATATTAATTTTTTCTCTTTGTTTTTTTTAACTCAATAATTACTTGTACAATGATCTAATGACTACATATATGAACATTACAGCAGCAAAAACATCACTAACTGAAGTTACCAGGAAGAACCTTTTCTTTTTTTTTTTTCTTTCTTGTTAAAACAGTATTATAAAAATGATAAGCACTTATATACCTAAAAGATTTCACTTCATCCTCTCTTTTTTTGCAGATTCAACACCTGCTGCCACAACAAGAGTGAACACACCAACAGCTGCTACAACAGCTGTAACAAGTATGAATTTTACACTGCATATTCACTATTAGATGGTTGCAAACCATACTTCAAAAATAATAACTGTTTATTTGAGTTTGTAATATTTATTAATTAAGTATTTTTTGAAAAACTCAACCCTGCAGGAATTTCAAGTTGAAGCATACAGTGTAACTCTGCCCACAACTAAGTTATTAATCGTGTTAGTTTACAAACCAGGTCCACTAACCCCTAATCCTGCCCAATAACCATAATTATTCAAATTTAGTATGAGTAAAATGGGATTATGGTGGAGTAGAAGTGAAATATATTGTTTGACAATAATTTTTGACATGGTAGTATTAGTTATCCTCCTAAATCTGAATGTTTTGTAACACACATAGCCAGACCTAACACAAAGACTTGTCATTTAATGGTACATGCAGACTGTATGACAACTACATGTTCACTGCAGCAACACAACTTCAGTGTGAATACCATGACTGTGGTAATCTGGTGTGTTAATTAAGCGTATAGTTTTGATTTAGACATTGGTAAGGACACTTTTCTTCCCTAGAAGAGAAATTGTTTGTTTGCACTGAAGAGGGATGTTTACTTGCAATATTATGTAATTTAGGGCAGATAAAAAATTTAATCAAGCACAAGTTAATAGTCAGGGATTGACAGAATTTTTCTATTTACACTGAATATGGGATTAATTTATTTCATTACTCTTAAACTAAGGCCTTACCTGTGACCCTGCCTCCTCACCTGGTGGCGCTTTAATTTTATCATTTGAAAAATTTACATATTTACGCCCCACTAGACTAAATATGCCCATTAAAAGAAAGAATTGCAAACACACTGTAAAACCATTGTTATACAGTGCATCATCATCTTCATCCTTATAGTTGTAAAGATTTTGAAAAAAAAACAAAAAAAACTGTGATCATTTTGACTAACTGCTGTTGCATAACATTTGTGATCTTAGAAGGGTTCTTAATAATATATATATATATATATATATATATATATATATATATAGGTCAATTTTTGCAGTGATATGCATCAAACAAAAACGCTTTTTAAGCCTCTACAGCAGGGCTATTCAATTAATTTGGAATTGGGGCCAGTTCATGAATCTACGGCAAAGTAAGGGGCCAGAGAATATGAGTAACTACGGTAACAAATAAGGAAATTACATCAACATATTTAAGGAGTTAAAATATTTTATTTTGTAAATGCAGAACAATATATGCACATACGTCCACACATGGACTGTTACTGTAATAACTTTTGTCCATTTTTAACATAAATCAAGACACCTTAACAATCAGTCTCGGTCAGCCATAGCACACACGTTTAAGACTGCACTCGTTTAAGTGACAGGCAACATCAAATTAATCTCCACCAACAAAAACAAAACCAAAATGCATAATATGGTACAGAAAAGAATTATAACAACATAACAGTGCATGGCATTTTCTGGGTATTTTATCAAGGCAATGGATTTCAAATTCCACCCTGTTTAGGTGAGCATATCAGTTGTTTAATATTCATTCATTTACCTGACAACTAAAATTTAAAGTATGCTTCTACTTATAACAAAGTACCAGTTCATGGCACTTTATCAAGGCAAAACATTTCAAAATGATTTCAAAATGATCACCTCACCCATTTAAGCCTTGCTAACTTAAAAAAGAAAAATCACTAAGTCTCTTAGTTGACCTCTGCATTATTATTTTTTTTTCTTATCTGCCTATATTGAAATTGCATCAGATACCACAATATTCAGTATCAAGAAAAACATTAAGTATAAGGTGAATAACATGTGAATTGCATCATAGTGGTAAAAAAAAATCCTCATTACTTGCTTGACTAACATCTCTGTTATCTTGCATGTTGTCAGCATTTGCCATCTAATGAGAGAAATGGCATTGTTTTGACTTAGCAAGAGCAGTGAAGTCAGGTGTATATGTTGTTAAGGGAATGTGCAAGCAGTTTTGCAGATGCTGGTCAGTGAGGGATATGCAATTGTGTGTTTTAATGGCATTCATTTGTGAGAATGATGACTCACAAGTGTATGTTGAGCCAAACATTGTCAGAAGAAAAAGTGCAAGATCCCTTGACTGTAGAAATTTCAGCTGACCACATGGGTCCAGAATTTCTCATAACCTGCCTGCTGCAATGACTGTCGCAAGTCATCTGATGAGTGAATGTCAATAAGTTCCAGTTGTAAAAAACTCTCATCCAATGATGGTACCAGCTCCTTCCCTTTCAATGCAAAGTCTGCCTCAACATTCACACAGAAAGGGTCCTTAACAAATCTCATCACTTCACTGGAGATGCTGAAATCATCAAACCTGGTGGCAAAGTTGTTTTTCAATAAGTCAATAAAACCTGACATCACCTTGGTGATTTGTAGGCCAGATTTCCTTAATGTGGGGAGCATCTTCCCAGGACAAAGATCAGTAGAGAAGAGTGAGAGCTTTCTTAGAAAAGTATGAAGCTTCTCCACAAGTTCTGAAACTGTTTTATCTCTGCCCTACAACTCCATGTTGAGCTGGTTCAAATGATGGAAAATATCACTCAAAAAGCAAACAGTGGCATTAAACTCATTATTTTCCATTAGAAACAGAGATTTGCCAGCTTTTTTTAGTTTTGAAGAAACACCAGAAAAAAAATCTCTTAGTTCACAAAAATGTTTCAATGCGTTTCCTTTGCTAAGCCACCTAATGTCACTATGAATTAACAAATCTTTGATTTCATCAGAAATGTCAGTCAACAGCTTGTGAAAAAGGTGGTGTCGTAAACTGCAGGTGCAATGGATAAAGTTTATAATTGACATGGCAGAGTCCATGGTCTCTTTTAACTCACCACTGAGTTTGGCACACAGAAAGCTTTGGTGGATGAGGCAATGCAGCGATCTCATCTGCGGAGCCGCAGCTGCCATCCTCACGGCGAACCCCTGGTCCCTGTCGACCATCGAGGGCGCACCATCAGGCACCAGCATGTTGATGTGTGCCAAATCCAAGTTGTGCTTCTCAAAGAATGCAGCAATTTTGGTGAATTAAATTGAACTGATTGTCTGCCCCTGCAGGGGAATTAGACCAAGCAGATCCTCGCGAAAACATTCTCCATCAAAAAATCGCACATAGAGGCATAGCTGCGCAACATCACTGTTATCTGTCGACTCATCCACGACCAAAGACATCACCTCAGCCTTCCTCAGCTTGTCCAAAAGCGTCTCGAAAACGTCTGATGCAAGGGACTTGACTCGCCTTAAATTTGAGGTGTCAGATATTAAATTTGCTTGATTGAATCAGTAATACTTTTTCATGCTTTCTCATCTGTTACCACCTCGTCAGTAGATGCCAGTATACACTTCTTGACTGTCTCCGAGTCTGTAAATGGCTTTTTCTTTTATGGCAATATCCCTGCTACTCGTTATGATGCCGCCCTGGCTCTCTCTTGATCCGTATAAGCCCTTGTCTTTGCTCATAACAAAATATAAGCCCCTATATCTTCTGCCTCAGAGTGCGGAACCTTTTGGAAAAGTAGCAATAAAGTTTGCATGAGTTGTCTTGAAATGTCTTGAAATGTCTTGAAATGTCAAATTATACTTTTTACATACGGCGAGGCACTCGTTGCAGATTAAGCACACAGGATTCGCATTGACAGCGATGAATGCGTATTTCTCTTTCCATTCATTGTTGAACTGCCACTTTTTTTAAGGTAGGGAGAGATATTTTATCTTGTTAGCCAACCTTCATGCTTAAACTAATACAAGTCAGGGCGGTCAGAGCGTTGCCCTAGACTGCGCCACGACTGGTAATTTTTGAATGGTCATTTGCCGTCCCCCAAAAATATATATCCGGCTAAAACAGGTATATTCTAACTGCTTTTATGCACGAGAGAATGTACAATTAGTCATAGGCATGCACTATGGGAGACTATGTAATCATTACAGTACACTCTAAGGGCCTGTATAAAATTGCTCAGGGGCCGGACCAGGCTCGGGGGACACCAATTGAATAGCCCAGCTCTATAGTATCACCTGGAGGTCAAGTAAAAGCGTTAATATGCTGTATTATGAGTTTGTGGCCCTCCTCTCTCCTCTCTCTGTCCAGTGGTTTAGATTTTGTCGCCTGCCAGATTAACATACTGATGCATGCTAACAAACTTTTTTGCTTAGAATCTGAATTGGAATAAAATTTATGTACAGCTAGGAATTTTAACCTTGCTTTTTTCTCTTTCACTTCATCCCACATATAAGCTGCTCAGACACATCATAAAACCTACACACAATAAATGAATCTAATAAAATAAGAAATCAGTTAAGTAAAACCCCTAAAAGAAGGGAATTAATTCAATATATAGGTGGCTGGAGTCTACTTTGTTTGCTATATCAAGGTAAGCATCTGTAAGCTCTCTGAAAACTGACCAAATTACCTACACAAAAGATGCAAAGGACATATACATGTTTAGCTTGGAGTATAAATGTGCCATTAGTTTATTAATAATAAACAGGATATTTATACCCTGCAGTTTCTTCCAATTGTACATAATCCCTCTGACTGTGAGACTTTAAATTTGTAAGATTGTTGAATCTAATTGTCTCCAACAGCTCATTTTCTACATTTATTCATATTTAACTGTATTATATTTTCAAATGTATAGTAATGTCTTAACTGTTGATTTTTCAGCTCAGAATGTGACAACCCAATATACTACCATGGAATCAACCACTCCTGTCTCTTCAGCCACAATCTTTTCAACTTCTGGCACCACGGATGCTATCATCTCCCCTACAACTGATGCCTTGAGTACTACTATTACGCCATCAGTGACCAATACCACAAATACCACTATCCCCACAGTGACCAATGCCACAACTACTGCCGCTATGACCATCGAAACAAATGCTACGGTTTCTACCACCATCCCCATCACAACCCCCACCACGGACATTACCACAGCTAATGCCACCACAGCTATTACTACAACTGTCACAACTGCCCCCACCACGGACGTTACCACGACTAATGCCACCACAGCTTTTACTACAACTACCACAACTGCCCCCATCACGGACTTTACCACGACTAATGCCCCCACAGCTATTACTACAACTATCACAACTGCCCCCACCACGGACGTTACCACGACTAATGCCACCACAGCTATTACTACAACTACCACAACTGCCCCCATCACGGATGTTACCATGACTAATGCCACCACAGCTATAACTACAACTACCACAACTGCCCCCATCACGGACTTTACCACGACTAATGCCCCCACAGCTATTACTACAACTGTCACAACTGCCCCCACCACGGATGTTACCACGACTAATGCCACCACAGCTATTACTACAACTGCCACAACTGCCCCCATCACGGACGTTACCATGACTAATGCCACCACAGCTATTACTACAACTGTCACAACTGCCCCCACCACGGACGTTACCACGACTAATGCCACCACAGCTATTACTACAACTACCACAACTGCCCCCATCACGGATGTTACCATGACTAATGCCACCACAGCTATAACTACAACTACCACAACTGCCCCCATCACGGACTTTACCACGACTAATGCCCCCACAGCTATTACTACAACTGTCACAACTGCCCCCACCACGGA